>PVKA01003936.1:0-104300 GCA_004027165.1 Ctenomys sociabilis | reverse complement strand
GATGTGGAGCATTTTTTCATATATTTATTCGCTTCTTTAATTTCGTCCTCTGAGAAGTGTGTATTCATCTCAGATGCCCATTTCTGAATTGGGTCTTTAAATTTGAGGGCCCTGTTATATCTTAGTTCTTTATAAATTCTAGACAGTAGTCCTCTGTCTGATTGCTTATTAGTTAGGATTTTTTCAAAGTTTGTGGGTTAAATGACAAAACTAAACAAAAAAGGGGATACAAATGAATGAGCATTTTGCATCTGTAGATTCAAAATAGTTAAGATAGATATACAGCTACATTCTCTTAATTCAATGAATAGAGGGATCTGCTCTAATAGTGTTTGTAAATAGAATATCATGTCTGCATCTTGTACAACAAATAACCACTAAGAAAAGAATATGCAATGTATTAATTATTGAATCTGTACTACTAATTTGATTTGAAACTGTCTCATTGCTATTTGTTTTTCAATAAAATTGTGGAAAAAATTGTTGAATGCATGAACGATTGAATCAGTCAATAAGCAAGAGGAGCACATAGAAAGATTTATTAGTTATGTGATACAAATGAGCAGAACACCTACAATGCGTGGGCTGGTGTTGACCTCTTAATCTTTGAGAATAAACCTTCAGGTATTTGTTGGCTCCAGTTACTACAACAATGTGACAAAGTTGTCTGAGGATCCTTATCACATGTAATAATAGAAAGTGCTGATCTAATTCTTTGATTAGAGATTTTTAGTCTTGACTTTTTCCTTCCAAAGTGGTTGTTGTAGCTAGGATCTCAGTTAATTCTTCCTCTGAAAGTGCAAGACAAATCTCTTAATTTTGTCATTTATAAGTGTTTCATGTTCAATTTATCTCACTTACCTGTATTGTGACTGTGATATGGGAAAGACATCTTAGTGCAGTTTGTATTTGTTTTATTTCAAAAAAAACCTTTCTATATATGATTTTCAGTTTAAATTTCTGAAAGACTATGCTTTGTTTTGAAAGCAATCATGTACAACTGCTGGTAGTCAAGGAGATAGGATCATTACTTCAGTCTGAGAGCTAAAAACATCCAGATGTGTCACATTATTAATTAATCTGCTGCATTATTTTTCCATCTTATTTTCAAAAACAGTCCCTTGCTACCCTGGTTATTAACAAGTAGTGTAATTTATCCCTTAGAGGCCCTCAGAGTGACATAATTCTGTACTACAAAACAAGGCAGCAAAGTATTATATATTTTATAATGCCAGAGGCTAGTTATAAAGTTAATCAGGTATTTTGTGATAATTTAATGCTTATTTAAAACTTAATGTATACTTTATGAAGAGAAAGCAATGAAATGGAAATTATAGAGGTTGTCTCCTTTTACTTTAATTTTACAAAATTAACCTTAACAACAACAAAAAAAAAAGAGGGGCCAGGGAGATGGCTCAGTGGAATAAGTACTTCCCTGGCAAGCGCAAGGGCCTGAGTTCAATCCCTGGTTCCACAAAAAAAAATTAACCTTAACTCTTCCACACAATAATTGACATTTTATTTCTGTTTCCTTTCCTTCCAAACTCCCCTGAACACACTCCAGTTGGGCCATTGTCTTTACTTCTTTACCAGAACTGTTCTTGTTTATATTCCTAACAACCTTCATGTAACCAAATCTTGCTGTGTTCATGTCAGATCTTTTTTTTTTTTTTTCTTCTGGACTCTTCCTCTATTTCTCTGAGCATTTCTTTCCTCTCCCCTCACCCAATGTTTCGATTTTTTCCTCTTAAACGTTTTTGGTACTACAGATTAAACACGGGCCTTTGCACTGAGTTATATCTCCAATCCACTTATTTATTCATTCATTCATTCATTCATTCATTCATTCATTGATTTTAAAATTTGACACAGATTCTCACTAAGTGGCTAAATTGCCCAGTGGGAACTCAAACTTGACCTTCTCCTGCCTCATCCTCCCAGTGTATGAGATTACAGCTGTGTGCCACCAAATCCAACTATTAAATTTCTTGTTTTGAATTAATTTAAGATTCACAAGAAGTTACAGAAATACTATAGGGATGTCCTGTGTACCCTTCACACAGCTTCCCCATAAAGCTACCTTCTGAGATAGCCATGTTATAGAATAAAAAGTAAGAAATTGATACAATACTCTAGGAAACTACAAATCTTATTGAATTTCACCAAGTTTCACTTGCACTTAGAGAGAAGTTTCTACAGTATAGATTCATGTAACCAGCACTTCAGTCAGAATAGAGCTGCTCCATTGCCATAAGAAGCCTCTTGCCTGCTATGTCTTGTTATCTCCACCCCTACCCCTAGCAACCACTAATCTGCTCTCATCACTAGAATTTTATCCATTCAAGAGACAAATCAGTTCCTTGTGCTCTTATTGCTTTCGCTGTCTTCTGCTGCCTTGAAGTGTTGCCCTTGTTCTGTGCCACCTGCCTTGGAACCAGCTGATTATGGACTGAACTCTCCACAAACTCTTCATTCTGACTTGGACAAGGGAGAGAGTACAATTAAGCACACCCTCTCAGGAGATGGTGCCGGCACAGTTTTGACCACTGATGAAACCACAGATTACATTCATGTGATAAGGAGCCTACACAGAGAAGAAAATCCTTTCTACACCCTTCTGCTCAGTCTGTGGACATAGAAACTAAGAAGCCCTTGGAACCTGAATTAGAATTTATCATCAAAAAGAATTTATCATCAAAGTAAAGGATATTAATGATAATGAACCAAAGTTTTTAGATGGACCTTATGTTGCAAATGTTCCAGAGATGTTTCCTGTTGGTGCATATGTACTGCAAGTAAAAGCCACAGATGCAAATGACCCAGCCTGTGGAAGCAGCACCAGAGTAGTTTACAAAATTCTTCAGGGACAACCTTATTTGTTTATTGATCCCAAGACCAGAATTATTAGAACTGGTTTTCCAAATGTGAACAGAGAAGTCAAAGAACAATACCAAGTGCTCATTCAAGCCAAGGACATGGGAAGACAACTGGGTTGATTAGCTGTAAAACAATTGTCAACATCACCATCACTATGTTAATGATAATCCACCTTGATTCCCCAAAAGCATTTTCCATCTGAAAGTTCCTGAGTCATCTCTTATCAGTTAAGTTATAGGAAAAATAAAAGTCTTGAATCCTGATTTTGGACAAAATGCAGGAATTTAGAGCAATATTTTCCAAGCAATGGCAGAAAAATTTTTGACATCACAGATGAGGATACCCTAGAAGGACTCATCAAATTCAAAAGGCCTTTAGATTTTGAAAGAAATAAGGCATACACTTTTTTTTTTTTTTTTGGCAGAACTGTGGATTGAACTCAGACCCTTGTGCTTGCCAGGGAAGCACTTATTCTACTGAGCCATCTCCCTGGCCCCTAGGCATACACTTTTAAGTAGAGGCCTCCGAACTCCACTTGGACCACTGGTTCCACTCAGCAATCCCTTTCAAGGACACAGTCACAAGTGATTATCAGTGTGATGGATGTGGATAAGCCACCGGTGTTCAGCAAGCCATTGTACACCACTGAAGCTGACAAGAACACCCCAGTGGGGACCATCATAGGTGCAGTCACTGCATAAGACCTCGGCTTGGAGAGCAGTGCCATCAGGTATTTCATAGATTGGAAGAGAGATAGGTACAGCTACCTTACAATAGATGGAACCAAAGGAACCATCACCACCAATGAATTGTTAAACAGAGGAAGTTCTGTGCAATATAATTTCTCCAAAATTGTGAGTAAAGTTAGTATACTGACTAACTTTACCTAGCCCCTTAAATTTTATTTTTAAAAGAGCATTTTTAATATTTTTCCTTTTTCTAATTGTGTACTTAACTCTCCTTAGTAAAATATGTATACATATGATATCTACTATCTGTATAGCTGTTAAATTAAAAGTTGTAAGACTGAGAAAAAAGTAAATCAGACACACAAGCTTAAATATCACATGATCTCTCTCTCTCTCTCTCTCTCTCTCTCTCTCTCTCTCTCTCTTTCTCTCTTTGGCAGAACCAGGAATTGAACTCAGGGCCTTGTGCTTGACAGGGAAGCACTTATTCCACTGAGCCATCTCCCTGGCCCGATGTCTCTTATATAATAAACCTAACATAAAAGTACAAAGCAACATAAACGGTTGGTACTAGGAAGTAGGGAGATAGACCATTCTCAAAGGAAAGGTAATCAAGAGACAGAGGGAAAGTGGAGAGGAAAAAGGTAAGGGATGAAAAAAAGGAATTCGCGTGTGTTATGTACATGTACCAACTCCATATAGAGAGTGTAACATGTACTGCAAACATATACAAAAGGAAGAGTGTCAAGGGATGTGTGAAGATGGGAGGGAGAGAAGAGAAAGATAGGAGAAATTATATGTATATATTTGTATTTTAGGGAAGGGTCTATGGGATATTCAAGATCTTACTACTAGATCGGACTCCTAGTGATCCACCTGTTGTGGCCTCCCAAGTGCTGGGATTAGGGGCTGGGAGATGCCTCAGTAGAATAAGCGTTTGCCTGGCAAGTGCAAGGACCTGAGTGCAATCCCCAGTTCTGTCCAAAAAAAAAAAGCAAGCTGGGATTACAGGCATGCATGCCACCACGCCCAGTCTCAATTGCCATCTCAGTGCACCCCAGGAGCGGCTCTGGCACCCCAGAAAAAGAAAATAAATTAAGAGGCATTATGTCCATGTACCAATGTTCCACAAAGAATGTAAACTACACAGTGCACTGATGAACTAAAATAAGTTTAAAAATGCATTAAAAGTGTTATCAAATTGAATTTTTGCCTTTTTGTACTCAATACCCTTGTAACATAAGGAAAGAAATAATTCAAATTATATTATAAACAGCACATTCCTTATTCTGAATACTATTACATTGTATGATATATATGTATATCATACAATGTACAAATTGTACAGTGTACAGTTTTTGTCCATTTGTATGTACATTAAAGATATTCGGGTTATTTAGAATTTTTGCCTATTACAATAAAGCTGCTATGAGGGGCTGGGGAGATGGCTCAGTGGAATAAACGCTTCCCTGGCAAGTACACGGGCCTGAGTTCAATCCTCAGTTCTGCCAAAAGAAAAACCAACACTGCTATGACTGCTGCCTACAGGTAGTGTGTTGTTTCTCTCCAGCTACTTTTTGTTGTTTTGATGTGTGTGTGTGTGTGTGTGTGTGTGTGTGTGTGTGTGTGTGTGTGTGTGTTGCTTATTGGTTTACAGGGCTTTTTTCTTGCTTATTTTTGCAGTGCAGGGAATGAACCTAATGGCCTCCTGCTACTTGAGCTACAAATCCAGCACTTTTTTTCTTTTTAGGCAGGGTTGTGCCTGATTTTACAGGCTGACCTTGAACTTGTGATCTTCCTGCTTCCAACTCCCAAGTAGCTGGGATTACAGCCACACAGTACCACACCCCATTTCCTTCCTAGATTTTTAACAAGAACTGGGGAGTGGTTACTCCAGATCAAAGCCAGGGCCTTCACAATGGACTACATTCCCAACCCTTTTTCATATTTTATTTTGAGACAAGGTTTCATGGAGTCACTGTGTTAGCCAGGCTTAACTCAAACATGTGACACTCTTGCCTTAGCCTCCCAAAGAACTGGAATTACAAGTGTGTGCCAACATGCCCAGTCTGATCACTCCATAAGAAAAGTGTATCACAACTGCAATACAAACTACATACAGCCTAGACACAGAATAAAGGTTGTTTCACAGTAGGCCTACCCATGAACTGTGTTATGCTAACTTTGATGTTTTTCCCTCAAATCTTTCTTTTTTCACAAACAGGAGAGATTGGAGCAGGTTTAGCTATTACTAGTGAGTGATGAATCCTGGAACCTGTCCATTCAAAGCCTTCTGGTTCTTGTCATTCCAAATAACAATCTGTTCTGTCTTTTATTGATATCCAAAATTAGTCTATCAAGATTGAAAAGTTCAATAGCATTTTCAGACCTTCAATTTTGAAGCAGGCCAAAAGTCTCAGGTTTTTTTTTTTAATACCAAGAGAAAGAAAGTTAGAACCCACTTAATGCTCCTTGACGTGTTTTAAGTTTAGCTTTGGCTTCTTGAGATACATGATTAGAGAACCTTCTTAATCTGGAGCTGGGCAATTCCAGTTTGGTAGCAAGAAAGAACACCAATAATCTTAAGAAGGAACTCACTTGGAAGCAATGAGAAATTGGGATGAAACTCAGGCTTGGCACTGTGGAATATTTTTTGGTGAGGATCAAGCAACAGACTTTTCAGGACAAAGTCACACTAATGTATGTTACTCTAGAAGAAGGGTGCTACTATTTGAATTTCCATCCAAAACTTAAGAGTGAAATGTAATTGTCATCATGGTGTAGTAAGAGGTGGAACTAGTTGAGATGTTTAAAAGATGACTTGCACACACCTGTAATCCTAGGTACTATGGGGGCTGAGGCAAGAGGATCATAAGTTTGAAACAAGTTGAGGCTGGGGAGATAGCTTAGTAGAATAAGCACCTTCCTGGCAAGAGCAGGGTCCTGAGTTCAATCCCTGATAGCAGAAAAAACAAAAAACAGAAGAACAAGTTTGAGAGTAGCCTAGGTAACATATAAAGAACCTATGTCAAAGTTAGTAAAAAAAGAAGTGATTAGGTCATGAGGACTTTCTCTCATGAAATGGATTGATAAATTCATGGATTAGTAGATTAATGAATTTATGGGTTAGTGGATTATCTTGAGAGTGACTGTGGCCCAGGTGTGTGACAGCCTCCCAACACTTGGGAGGCTGACCCAGGTGGATGCTGTATGTTCAAGGCCAGCCTGGGCTACATAGTGAGTTCAAGGCCAACCTGAATTATATAATGAGGCCTTATCTTTAAAAAAAAGCCAGTTTGTCTCTGTCTTTTGTATGCTCTCCTCTAAGCTAAATGATGCCCTATGTTGCCTTGGCACTCCACAGAGAGTTGCATCAGCAAGAAGGTTATCAGATGTTGCCCCCTGATGTTGGACCTCTGAGGCTCTGGAACCATGATTAGACAAAACTTGATTCTTCATAAATCAGCCTATTTGTAGTATTCAGTTACAGCAATAGGAAATGAACCAATATGACAGGAATTGCTGACCATGTAATCCGGAACAACACAACCATAACCTCTGAGCCTGTGGGAGAAACATCACCTAGGTCTGTATGGAGACCCATCCAACATGACCATTCTTGCTTGGGGCACAAATATTCATGTCACTGGGGAGGTCTAGACTTCAAAAGTCACTTGGGGCTGGTGTGGTGGCTCACACCTATCATCTCAGCACTGGGAAGGTTGAGGGAGAAAGAACACCATGAGTTCAAGACCAGCCTTTTTTTTTGAGACCTTGTATCAAAAAGAAAAAGCACTCTGAAGGCCTTTGGAACATGAATGGTAAGTACATGGCTCCACTTTTTTTGTTGTATTTTAGAACAGTAAGGACCTGGGAGATGGCTCAGTAGAATAAGTGCTTCCCTGGCAAGCACAAGGGCCTGAGTTCAATCCCTGGTTCTGAGAAAAAAAAATAACAGGGTCTCATTACATAGTAAGCTGGACTCATAGTGATGATTCTCCTGATTTTCACCCTCCTAAGCCCTGGGATTGCAGGCAGGCACCAAAATGCCCAGTGTCAATTGCAGTCTCAGCATGCCCTGGGGGTGGGGCCGGCATGACATGCCAGGGATAGAACCCTCGCCACTGCTCTCTGCCTAAGCAGACACTTTAGTCCGTGGAGCTATCTGTCAGGGCCCCGGCTCCACTTTCTAGTGTTTGCTGGAGACAACTTGTCTCTGCTTAGATTAAGCTTAAAGTCAGAGTTTAGAGCCTAGTTTAGCCATTTACTACGTAACAGGCAAATTATTCCAGATGCTTCAATTTCTGTGTCTTCAAAGTGAAAATAAAAAGAATTCCTTGGCTGGGGAGGTAGCTGAACGGTCTAAGCACCTGCCTGGCAAGCGTAAGGACCCCAGTTCAATCCCTGGTACTGCATGCTGTGCCAGTCCCAAGACTGAGTTCAGTGGTATAAACTTGTCAGTCCAGCTCTGAGGAGGCCAAGACAGGAGGATCACTATGCATCTGAACTGTATGGCAAAACCCTGAAACAAAAAATTAAATTTTTAAAATGAAAGAACTCATACAGTTTTTAGGAGTACTAAATGACTTAATGACTTGAAACACTGTCAGGTACATTAAGAGTTCAATAAATAATAGAAATTATTCCAAAATCTCAATTCAATGTTATTATTTCTGCCTATGTCTTTGCGGATAGGACTGTTACTCTGACCTGAGTAAGCTACAGGTTTAATTTCTAAATTTTATTTTATTAGTACATGTTTGTTGCATATGAGGTTTATATTTATCTTAAGGTTTAAGGGCGAAATCAAAGAATTAGCAAAATTATAGACATTTTATTGTGGAAGTTAAAAATTAATTCATAGCCTATGTCTATGCTCATGCTGCCTGTCAGCTACCTGAACTGTTGGGCCAAATTAACCTTGACTTCCTGCATCCAGCTGCTTCTTTCACATAGCCAGCCAGGTCAGCATGACCACATCCAGCTGCAATTTCTGTATTTTTTAACTTAAAATATGTTCATATGTAGCTTTGTTTTGGTTTGCTTCAAGGACTCTATACTTTGTGCCCAAAACACACTGGCCTAGTCAAGGACACTTAGAACTCTAGCTACTATTCTGAGAAACCCTCCCTGCTAGAATGTTCCTCGCTAATTCTTTTAAGAATTGTTTAAAACAATTCTGCCTAACAATCTATGCCATGATTCTTGTATATAGCCAATCATGTAATAACCTGCTATCAGCTTTGTACTTGCACTTGCAAACTGTATTTAAACTCTAACTCAAACCTGACTCTGGGATGATGATTTGGAACTGGCTCCCATCAGCCTGCTAGCATAGTAAAAGTTGCCTTCTTACTTCTTGGTGCAGAGTCTTCCATTTGGTTTAACATTGGTTTTTTGTAACAAAGTGAGTAGGTAAAACTTCAGAATTCCTTTTTGTTCCCACAAATGTACACATTTTTATTCATATAATTCTATGTGAATTTTTTCCCATTTTGTCTTACAATGAAGCATTTTTTCTGAACCCTAAATTTTGGTTGTCCTAATGGGGCTCTTTTGAGGTGAAGTCTGACTATATTGATTGGTTTACATCACTAGGGACCAAGTGATTCTCTTGTCTCTGCCTCCTAAGTAGTTGGGCATACAGGCATTGACACCACACCCAGGTCTT
Organism: Ctenomys sociabilis; assembly: GCA_004027165.1. Taxonomy (NCBI): domain Eukaryota; kingdom Metazoa; phylum Chordata; class Mammalia; order Rodentia; family Ctenomyidae; genus Ctenomys; species Ctenomys sociabilis. The sequence goes on along the minus strand of PVKA01003936.1, from coordinate 95,063 downwards.
TATGGGACTTCTTAAGTTATGAATGGGAAAAACAGGAAATAGCATTTTGCTAAGGACAAACTTTAACCAAGAACAACAATCCATACAATGATCTTGACTTTGAGGACTTCAATTGTGGGAGCAAACCATATAAAATAAACACAGACATGAGACACAGTGGGTGAACATTCAGTCAAAACACTCTTCCCGTTGTTTTCTTTCACCATGTGTCTAGAGCCTAGCCCAAAGCCATATTACTGAATTCTTTTGTTGTTGTTGGTAGTTGGCTTATTTTTTTATTTTAGTTTTTAAGAAAACATTAAAATGATACAGAATTTCACTAAACAAAATATTAGGAATTCAATAATGGTTATATTGCATAATAATTAACTAATTGCGAATTAGTTAATTATATTACCAAATATAAGCATGAAAAATAGGTTTAAAAAAGTTAAAAGAAATTAAAAAGAAGAGGAAAAATTAAACATTAACTGCTTCTTTCAGTAGGTGAACAGAAATCAAGGATTTCTTCCCCCCCCCACCTTGTACTAGGGATCAAACTCAGGACCTTGCACTTGCCAGGCAGGGAAATCAGGATTCTTTTAATTTTTTTTTTTTTGGTGGTACCAGGGATCGAACTCAGGACCTTGCCTTTGCCAGGCAAGTATTTATTCTACTGAGCTATGAGCTATCTCCCCAGCCTCTAGGATTCTTAAAGGTATGAACTAGTACCTTCCAGGGAAAGATATGAGAGTGCCTGTTCATTAGAATAAATGAAAGATCAAGAAAAAAAAATATATATATATATACATTTTTTGGTGATACCAGAGACCAAACTCAGAATCTTGTGCTTGCCAGGCAAGCACTTATTCCACTGAGCTAGCTCCCTGGACTCCTATAATTTTTTTTATTTTTATTCAATTGTTGGTTGTATATTTTACATGTACCCAATTTGATTGAGAGAACATAAATAATAAAATAGTAATCATTGTGTTTTCATTCTTCTCAGACAGGGCCAGAGGTATAGCTCAACAGTATAAGCGCCTGCATGGCAAGTGCAAGGTCATAAGTCCGATCCCTGATACCACACACATTTAAAAAAAAAAAAAAAAGAGTTCAGGTCAGCCAAATAGCTTGGTGTGGACTAAAGCACCTGCTTAGACAGAGCAGGAGCCGGGATTCAATCCCAGTCTGCTGTGCCCACCCCGCCCCCAGGGTGCACTAAGACAGTGACTGAGATTGGGTGTGGTGGCATGCACCTGTAATCCCAGCACTTGGGAGGCTGAAAACAGGAGGATCACTATGAGTCTGATCTATGTAGTGAGACCCAGTAGTCCCTGTACTAAAATACATTAAAAAAAAAAAGTTCATTCTTTTATATCACCTTTTTTTCTTTACCTTTGTTAGAGATGACCACTTTGTATCTGCATATACAAAATAGTTAGGATAGATATATAGCTACTTTCTCTTAATTCAATAAGAAAGACTTGTACTAATCGTGTTTAGATGGGATATCATCTCTGCATTCTGTACTATGAATAACTACTACAAAGACAACAGTATGCAATATATTAATTATTGTAACTCTCCTACCAAACTGTTTTGAAGTTGTCTCATTGCAATGTTTTTCTCAATAAAATTATAAAATAAAAAAGTTCATTCTTCACAGGCAACCAGTTAATATTTAATATTTAACAAAGTTTTTTTTTCTGTACTGGAGATTGAACCAAAGGCACTGTGCACATCAAACAAGTCCTCTGAGGTCCAGTGACATAGCTCAGAGGAACAAGCACCTGCTTTGGCAAGTACAGGGACTAGGGTTTGCTGGAGAGGCTGAAAGCTGGAGGATCACTATGAGTCTGAGCTGTGTGTAGTAAGACCTTGTACCAAATACATAAATAAATAAAAACCCAGGGGCCTGAGAGATGACTCAGTGGAATAAGTGCTTCCCTGGCAAGTGCAAGGGCCTGAGTTCAATCCCCAGTTCCAAAAAAAAAAAAAAAAAAAGTCCTCTGTCACTGAGCTACATCCCTATCCCTTTTCATATCTTTTTTAAAATTGGGATGGAACCTCTTCAAATTACCCAGACTGTCCTCAAATTTGCAATCCTCCTGTCTCAGATTCCAAAGTAGCTGGGATTACAAATGCACACTATCATCCCTCACCTCTACTTTTTTCCATGCCTATATAGATTTTATACTGATTTCTCACATAAATATTGAATATGTATTGCTTCTCAGACTTTTGGCTAAACTCAAGTGAATATACAGTAAGTGTTTATTTGTTTTGATACATGTGAGGAACATTTCACATATTAAAATATTTTGTTGACTTCTGGAAAAATGGCAGAATGGTTACCAACAAAAACTCAGCCTCTCCAAGATTCAGAACCCAGACACTTAAAATAATGCCTTGGAGAAGAAAATAGGAAGAGAGTGGATCCTCAGGACCCAGGAAGGATCTGATAAGAAAATTGGAATCTATAGAGAAACTGAACCGACAGAATACAGAACAAAAAAAGGAAAGGACAAACTGCATTTTCTGCCCACTTCTTGGCTTGTGGCTCAAGAGAAAAGAAGACTGAATCTATAGACCAGTGAAAGCAGAGACTCCAGAGAGAAACACAGCAGTGGAGTGGACCTGTGGAGGCTGTTTGCTGCAATAGTTAGTGAGTAACTCCATTCCAAGCTCTGGCCACATGTACTAGAGATAATGATCAGACACCATTCCAGAGAGGATAATAGCTCCAGCTTAACTTCATTTCAGGGCTTCTGCTGTTATGCTCCAAGAGGGACTAGGTCAAGGACAGCCACAGGAGACAGGCTTAACCAGGAGGCTGTGGCCAGGCTAAGAAAGCATCAGAGGGGTTTATGCTGATAGACACAAGCCTCACCCCCATGGCTATAGGGCAGGCTTAGCCTGAATTGCTCAAGATTTGAAAGTCACATAATTGGCGCCCTGACCCTAATCCTACTGCCCCAGAGTTACTGTATCTAACATGGATCTGGGATCTGACTGCTTTACTCATCTAGCAATGTGAGCAGGAACACATCTTGAATTGGACATTACCCCAAAATTATAGAACCAGGAAGAAAAACCACATATTTGAAATCACAGAGAAATTTTTTTCTTTTTTTTAAATTTCAGTCCTACTTTCTTTGGGTTGGACATTCCTTTGCCAATTTTTTTTTTTAATGTATTTGGTACAGAATTTCACTATGCAGCTCGGACTCACAGTGATCCTCCTGTTTTTGGTCTCCCCAGCACTAGAATTACAGAGGTGTGCCACGCCACCTGTCTCCATGGCCAGCTCAGCTTGCCTGGGGGCGTGGCCAGCATGGTCTGTGGTGCCAGGATTAAAGCCCTGTCCCTGCACTTGCCTAAGTCCACTGAGCTATCTCACCAGCCCTTCTCTTTTTGTTTTTGTTTGGTTATTGTTGGGTTTGCTTTTGTGGGTGTGTATATTGTTTATACTTTTTTGTTTTGCTTTTGGGCTTTTTTTTTCTTCTTTCTTTCCTTCCTTTCTTCTTCACTAGCTTTCTGGGGTTTGGGAAATCTTCCTATGATCGTCTTCCTTATTTTTTACCTCTCTTTTATTTCTTTTTTATTTTCTTCTTTTCCTTTTTCATTCTCTATTTTTACTCACTATAAACCTTTTTCTCTCTTTTTCTATTATCTTTTATTTCTCACCAGTTTTTTTAAATCTTACCTTTACCTAATTCTAAAAACATCATCCTCCTCCCTTGTAAAATACTTTATACCACTTCTCTCTCCTCCATGTTAGCAGACATGTAGCTCTCAGATTAGAACATAGCTGTAAGTCAATATCCAAGTAGTCTTAATGTTTACACTATAATTGCATATTTGTGCTCCAGGATTAAAGGTGGCATATAATTGGTTCTTGTACTGTTACTATCAAATAACTTGGACAATGCCACCGTAGTTAATTCACTTGATATTAACAGGGTCACATAATTGTCCTTATTTCTATGGAAACAACACCCAAATTACCTTTATGACATTAATAATACATTCTCAGAATTTGGTTGTTGGGCTACCTACACTGCACATTTCTTCCTAAAGGCTGTGACAAAGGATTATAGCTAGTCATGTGCAAAATACATGACTGAAAAGCAACCAAAGAGGTCTCCATACTAGCAGTAAAATCCTTATAAATTCCTACCAGTCTCTCCCCATCCTGAATTTGATTCCTGAAAAACAATAACAACAGAAAGAAAACTTCCCATAAAACAAAAAGAAATAGGAGTAAGCAACAAAATGCCTCCCCAAACTACCAATTCCCCTGAAGCCAACCAAGGGGACACCAAAGAATAAAACAACATAAGCCATGCACCCAAATTAGTTAAATGGATAACAGATGAGGTTAAAAAACAACTTAAAGGAGGTACTCGGCAAGATAAGAGAACATAAAACTAAACACATAATGGAAGTAATAACCAAAAAAGATGCAGAACTTTTTGAAAGCATTAATAAGAAACTAGATAAACTAAACAAAATGATACAACCATTAATGACCATTTTATCAAAGAATTAGAGTCCATGATTATTTCAATCAAAATCCAGGAGATAAAAACTTATATTGAAAGTATGGGCATCAGAACCAAACATCGTGAGGACAGAATTTCAGAACTAGAAGATAATGATGCCTTCAAAGGACAACTACACAAAGAAACTTTAGACAAGAAAACATTAAAAATGTATATAGCAACTGCTAGATGATACAAAAAAATCTAAAAATAATTTATATATATATATATATATATATATATATATATATATATATATATATATATAATAAATCAGATGACAAAACAAACTCCACAAAAAATCTTCACAGAAATAATAGTAGAAAGAGTTCCAAATATAGAGATATTTTTGGCCCTTAGAACCAAAACAAAAAACTAAACCTCAATTAAGAAACAATTACAAAAAAGACCCCAAAAAGCCAAATATAGAGAAATAAAAACATAAATAAGTGATACATATAGAACCCCAAATAACCGTGACCAAAAGAGAATCTGTGCACTTTGTACTCAAAGTACTGATATAGGCAAATGAAACTCACAACCTGAAAGATACCTGGGCCAAGTTTGTGTTCTCTAAAACTGAAAATGAATTTTAGGAACAATAGAGGTTAGGAGCAGATTCTATTTACTGGGGAAAAGAAAACTATTCAAGAGAGGGACAGAAGGGGGACTGAGCATGTTGCCAGAGAAGCTGCCTTTTCTAGGGATTTTATAGAGCAAAACCACAAAGTGAGGTGACTCTAAGGTAGAAAACATAGGAACACACTAGGTGAGCATGAGATGGGACAAAACTATGGTCAACCAATAAGATTGCAAGCACTGTTGCTCAGATAAAATTGATTGAATCCAGGACCAAAAGGTGGAAGGGAGTCAAGTAGCAAGCAGGTATGAATACAAATCTAGGGCTTTTCCTATAGGAGGCTGGGTGAGTGACTCTTTTGGGCTTCCTCAAGGAGAGGGACCTATTTAGAATATCAATCTTGGATATTTATCTTAAGGGATGTATGCATTTGTTTGATCTTTTATCTTGCAGTTTGGCCCACAGCAGGGTTGTCTGTCTCTCTCACAGACCTTTTATGCAGGCTCCTTCTGAGGGTCTGGCCCTGATAATATTTCTATATAATTTCACTGCCTATAATAGTACCAGAAGTTCATCACAGAACAAAATCATAACTGCTCCTAGGGAAAAGAAACAAATCACACATGAAAGCAAACTTATTAGAATCACAGCAGATTTCTATACACAAACCTTAAAGTCCAAGAGGGCTTAAGTAAAATGTTTTAAGACCTAACAGACAACTACTTCCAACCTCAATTTATGTACCCTGCAAAGCTTCCCTTTAAATATGTTGGAGAAATAAGGCATTTGCAGGACATGAAGTACCTCAAAAAATTTGTAACTACCATGCCAGCATTACAAAACATTCTCGAAGTTATCCTAGAAAGAAACAATTAAGCCATTAATGCAATAATTCAAAAAAGAATAAATAAACCTAGCAGAATAAACAGAAAGAAAAGGAAACATTAAGGAAATTAGCAACATAAAAATAATGCAATGAGAGGAATAAATCAATAGCTCTCAGCAATAACTCTCAATGTGAATGACTTCAATCATAAGGCACAGATTGGTAGAATGGATCAAGAAACAAAAGCCAACATTAAGCAGTATGCAAGAAATACATTTAAATTTAAAAATCTCACAGATTAAAATTCAAGGATGGAAAACACACCCCTACTAGGAAAGCCCTTGTTCATCCCATGTGAGCTTACTACATGATTTATTTCCCCATGTGATCCCCATTTAATCAATATTACCCTTGTGGCCATACTTCTTGTAATGTTATTGGTTGGCCATAGTTTTGTCCAACCTCACACCCATCCTACAATTTGCTGTTGGATCAGTATTACCTAAGTGAGTATACTTGTGATTTTTTTTTTGTATTTACTACAGGGTCTACAGGGTCTCATTGCACAGATCAGACTTGTAGTGATCCATCTGTTTTCCTCTCCCAAGAGCTGGGATTATAGGCACATGCCACCATGATCAGCTTCATTTGCCATCTCAGGGTGCCCTATGGGCGAGGCTGGCACTGCACACTGGGGATCAAACCTTGGTCCATGCACCTGCCTAAGCAGGCACTTTATTCTGCTGAGCTATCTGGCTGGTCAGTAATCTTATTGATTAGTTATAGTTCTGTCCCACCTTGAACTTTCCTCACTTCATGACTTTCCTTCATAAAACACTGTGGAGAGGTGGGGTTGGTAGGCAACTTACTTTCTGGGCCCTTTTCTGTCCCTCTCAGACTAACCTTGTTTGTTTGTTTTTTGGCAGAACCAGGGATTGAACTCAGGCCCTTGTGCTTGCCAGGGAAGCGCTTAATTTATTGAGCCATCTCCCTGGCCCCTAAACCTTGTTTAAAAAAAAAAAATTAAAAACTTGTTTTTCTCAATAAATTCTTCCTGCTGTAAAAAAGGAATGGAAAGCAATATTCTATGTACTGTGAACCCAGAAATAAAGCAAGAGTTGCTATTGTAATTTCAAACAAAGTAGATTTAAAAATAAGATTGATCAAAAGAGACAAATGTCACTGCATATTAGTTAAGAGAACAGTTCAACAGGAAGAGTTCACAGTTACACCAAATACTAGTGCACCCAACTTTATAAAACAAACACTAAGAGACATGAAAAAATCAGATAAACACCAATACAATTATAATAGAAAACCTCAAAACATTACTGCCACAAGCCGGGCGTGGTGGCGCAGGCCTGTAATCCCAGCACTAGGGAGGCTGAGGCAGGAGGATTGTTGTGAGTTCGAGACCAGCCTGAGCTACAAAGTGAGCTTAGGGCCAGCCTGAACTGCACAGTGAGACCCTGTCTCAAAAAGACAAAAAAAAAAAAAAAAAACATTACTGCCACAAACGGACAAATCAATTCCAATGAAAAATTAACAAAGAAATATCAGAGTGAGATAAGAGTTTATAGCATGGCAAAGATGGCTGTGGAAGTAAGTGGGACCTGTTAATTTTAAAATTCTCTCTTGACTTTCTTTGTCTCCTAGATGCCATGTGATCAGGTTACCTCCACTATGTCCTTCTGCCATCCTGCCAGCAGAATATGGACTGAACCTCTACAAACTGTGAGCCAAAATAAACCTTTTGTCAATTTAGAACAAAATTGTCAATCTATTTTAAAAGTCTGCATAATAGTCCATATCCATGGTCATTTCATAATTTCTCAATGATCTCAAATTAGTGAGTATTTAAGGTATCTTCATTTTTATTTATTACTTCAAATATCAAAACAAAAATCTTTGCTTATAAGTTTTTTATCCCTGTCTCTGATCATTTCAAAGCATACCACAGTAAAGAAAATCCTCATCAGAGCAATTAGGCAAGAGAAATAAGTCATCCACATTGGAAAGGAGTGAAGTGATTTGTGGTTGATAATATAGCCCTATATATACAAAACTATAAAGATACCACCAAAAATCAAAACCTTTAAATTATTTTTAAAATGAACAAATTAAGTAAAATAGCAGAATACAAAATCCACTGCAAAATTGAGTAACATTTCCACACATCCATGATTAACTATCCTCAAAAGAAATTAAGGAAAATTTTCCATCAATCTCATTTACAATACAGAGAGAGAGAGAGAACAAAGCTAACCAAGAAAGTATAATATGTATACAAAAAACTATGAAACAAATGGAAAAACACATAAATATAAAGATATTCCATGTTCATGAATTAGAAGTACTGTATTATTTAAAATGTCTGTTTCCAAAGTGCTATACAAATTCAATGCAATTCTTACTAAAATCCCCAATGTCGTTTTTTTACAGAAATAAAAACAACAATCTTAAAATGTGTACAAAACCACAAATGACTTCAAATAGTCAAAGCAGCCTTGAGCAGATAATAAAGAGACACCACACTACCCTATTTCAAACTTTTACAAAGGTATGGTTATCAAAATAACAAAAAATAGACACATTAACCAAGAAAACAGAAGAGAGTCCAGAAATTACATTTATGGTCAATTGATTTTTAACAAAGGTAGAAATAGAGATAGGTTTGGGGCAAGAAAATAAGCAGGTTCTGAGATTTGGGGAACATACTCTGAATTGCCCCAGATAAACTTTGCCACACTACCCCACCAACCAAAACTTTGAACTTTGTACCCATCTAAATAGTAGGTGAAGGGGCTGGGGAGATGGCTTAGTAGAATAAGTGTTTCCCTGGCAAGTGCAAGGGTCAGAGTACAATCCCCAGTTCTGGCAATAAATTAATAAATAAATAAATGTATGTGTGTATGTATGTATGTATGTATGTATTTCAAAGCCAGACAGATTACACTGGTAGAGAAATAGCTTCTTTGAACACCAAGATTCCATCTCACTCTAGAAAGAATGACCAATAAAGAATGGTCTATAAATCAGGAGTGGTGGTATATGCCTGTCCCAGCACTTGGGAGGTTGAGACAGGTGGATCTATGTGAGTTCAAGACCAGGCTGGGGGCTACAAAAGCCAACACAGGGCCAGCAACTGCATAGCTAGACCCTGTGTTTAAAAAAAAAAGTATCAACCAATAATAATCGCTAGTGAGAGTGTGATAAAAGAAAACCTTTGACGTTATTTGGAGTGCAAATTGGTACAAGCACTATGGAAATTAACATGGTAGCCCCTCAAAACACTGAAACTATGGGCTGGAAAGATAACTTGGTGGTCTAAGGGTCTGCTTAGCAAGCTCAAGGACCTGAGTCCAATCCCCAGTACCGCATGCTGTGTTGGTCCTGGAAACCCAGGTGTGCTGTGCTGGTCAGAAACTGAGCACGGTGGTGCACATCTATAATCACAATGCTGGGGAGGCTGAGACAGGATGATCACTATGAGTCTGAACTGTGTAATGAGACCCTGTACCAAAATTTTTTAAAATGACCGAAACTAGAAATTCTTTTCTTTTTTCTTTTGTTCTATTTTTTTCTTTTGTATTTTAGGGAAGGGCCTACAGGGTGTTCAGGGTCTCACTACTAGGTCAGACTCCTAGTGATCCACCTGTTTACAGCCTCTCAAGAGCTGGGATTAAAGGCACCCCACCATGCCCAGTCTCAATCACCATCTCAGCACTCACCAGAGGTGTTGCCAGCAAGGCAGTCTGGGGATCAAACCCCAGGACCCTGAACCTGCTTGCAGATGCTTTAATCCATTGAGCCATTTGGCTGGCCCAACAGCAGACCATTTCTGTTTTAATATTTAAATATTTAATCCATTTTTATTTTAATTTAGTACACAATGAGAAATATGGGTCTAGATTTAATCATCTGCATGTGGATAACCATTTGTTATAGACTCTCTCCTGAGGAGCCCAATTTAGACTTCAATGGTCTTGGTTTTATTGTCTGCAACTGTGCTCTAAGGTACAATGTAAACTCTCTTACCTCACCAAAACCCCAAGGACTATAATTTCTTTTTTGAAGGGTTGTTGATGGAAATCAGTGTTCTACCACTGAATGATACCTCCAGACCAAAAATAACTTATAATAGCCTTGCAGGTAGATATTCTTCAGGGACAATAGGGAGGTGAGTGAAAAATGGCCACAAGGCATATCCTCCTAAGCTTCCTGTGCTCCGGTATTTCAGAAGAAACACAAGACACTATGCCAAGATTTACATTTAGCTGTGGTCTCTGAGGATACATGCAAGTTTACTACAGTACCTTGGTGGATATCTTGGGATTCTATCTAGACCTTTTTTTCAATTTGAGGAGTTTTGAGAAAGTTTCATGCCAAGCAGGTCACTGATTTCACTATGCATAAAGTCAATGAAAAACTTGCACTTAAAGCAATTATTCCATTGTCAGGAAATTCCTAGATGCCATAAGTAAAATCCTTCTGTGGATTTAGTCCTAATATGACCCATAGGGTTAAATGCATAAAGCCACACCAAGATTACCACATCTTACTAACTGGGCTGAACGCCTCTAACATTCTCAATAAGCTTACTGGGTCTTAGTGTATATTGAAAATACAGTGTATCTAAAAGGTATAGCACAAATAGAGTAAAATAGGACTTCAAAAATTGAAGCACAATCCTTATTAGGTGTGTTTTGTGAAGCCTAGTTTCTTCATAGATAAAAGTAATTGTGAAAATGTCTCTTGCTCTCTAGGAAACTCTCTAAACCCAGAAAGCTAGGATCCTATGGCTCCTTCCCCCATCCCTGACATAGTAGGAATTGAACCCAGGGCTTTACACCAGGCATGCACTCTACTAGTGAGCTTAGCTATGTCCTCAGTCCTTTCATTTTGAGACAGGATCTAGCAGCTAAATTTCTTAGGCTGGCATTGAATTTGCATCTTCCTGTCTCAGCTTCCTCAGTGGCTGAGATTATAGTCTTGTGCCATTGTATTGGCTCCATGTTTTCTCTTTGATAACCATGTAAAACACCTCTCATACAGGAAGATGCTGCATTCTGATTACAAGGCTAAACAAAGCCAAGCCATCATTTCATATGCTTGAACAAAATAAACTCATACATATAGCCTGGATTAGTTTGCTAGAGCTGCCCTAACAAAGTACCTCAGAATGTGGGTGGTTTAAAAAATAGAGATGTGTCATCCCACAGTTCTGGCAGCTAGAATTCTAAAATCAAAGTGCCAGTAGTGTTGGTTCCTTCTTAGACCTGGGATTTTGTTTCAGGCCTCTGTTTTTGGCTTATAAATGTTTATCTTCTCCCTATGGCCTGTCAAATCATTGTACTCTCATGAGTATCTGTAATGGCTTATCTCACAAGGTCTCCCCAAAGACTCACATACTCATTGGTAGGGCTTTTCAGAGGTAGATGGATCTAGGGTATATGAATAAGGGTGTGTGATAACTCAATTAGGCTACTGATTGGTTTGGCATAGTTCTGAGTGTGGATAATGGGAAAGCCTATCCTGGGTGTGTGTGTGTGGCACCAGCTGATAGTCTTGTAGCCTAAATAGAATGGCAGGGAAAGGGAAGCTTGGTATTTCTGCTTGCTGCTTTCTGCCCACCCTGTCAAGACTGGTTTTTGTCTTCCATGCTTCCCTGCCAAGCCACCTTACCTTAGAGCTAGCTAACTATAAGCTAAAACTTCTATAAACTGTAGGCCAAAAATAAACCTCACTTCCTTTAACATGTGAGTATTGGGTATTTAGTCCCAGCAGTAAGGAAAAAACTAAGAAAATATCTCTATATCCAGATTTCCCTTTTCTATAAAAACATTAGTTAAATTAGATTAGGTTCCATCCAATAACAATACTTTAATTATATTACCTGTATAAAGATCCTGCTTTCAAATAAGCTCACATTCTGAGATGGTAAGAGTAAGAACTTCAATGTGGGAGTTTGAGGGGAGCAAAATTCAACTCATCCTATCATTCAGGGTTATTGTTCAATTTGATTAACTCAGAAATACTCATCAAACTCTGAGACCAGGAGGTTAGAAGAATGAATCATAAGCAAATACATATTTTATGTGTCTCAGAAACCCAAATAACAAAGTTGCCCTTGCTTCAAACTCCAAATTCAAAGCTTGTGATTTGGCTATAGATTCCTAGAAAAAAGCACCAGTCCCATTATTCCATAGTAATGTTAAGAAAACTTATATAAAATATGGAAATAAGTGAGATGACTGCATGACTTTTAGGTGCTGCTCTATAGCAAGTCCAACCAATGTTCATCTGATTCTGAACTGGGAATGCTACTTATTCAGTGGTTTATAGTTTACTTTTAGTTAGGCCCAGATATTTTTTTTTTTTTTTTTTTTTTTTTTTTTTTTTTTTGGAACCAGGGATTGAACTCAGGCCCTTGTACTTGCCAGGGAAGCACTTATTCCACTGAGCCATCTCCCTGGGCCGGGCCCAGATATTTTATGTCTGTAAAGTCAGAGGTTAAATTCTAGAAAACTGGCACAGTATGATGGTTTTCTTATAGACCCAGTAGGGAAGATGAATCCAAATCATACAGTATTAGTGACCTTGAGAACATTAACCAGTTTTATATCCACAGCAACAATCTTATTTCACACTTCCTTTTTAAAAAGTCAATTATATAGAGTCCTACTTTTCATATCCTCTTTGAACAAACTTTGTGAAATGTTCAGCTTCCTCAATAATGAATTAAATTAGTATTTGACAATAAATCACCATCAATTTGTGAGAATTATATTTTTAATGTTTTAAAAATCATGCTTTGGTAATACTCTTTTAAAGCAAAGTATTATAGCTAGGAGGCAATAGATAATAAAATAGAAGATTTTGTTAAAACAAAAGTATGTCAAAAGAATGTCAAAACTGAGTTATTTCATTTTTGCTCAGCCCACCCTAGGGATGGGGCTGACATGGCATGTGGTGAAGGGGATTGAACTGCGGTCCCTGCACTTACCTAAGCTTGCCCAAGCAGGCACTTTAGACCACTGAGCTATCTTGCTGGCCCAAGACTAAGTTATTTCTGCTAGCAAATGAGGAACAATATGATAGATTTGAGAACTTAGATTGTTATTATTTTTTAATGTTTGTTGCAGGATCTTGAACTCATGGTGATCCTCTTGCATTCAGCCTCCCCAGCAGCAGAATTACAGGTGTGCGCCATCATGCCTGGACTCTGTCTGGCTCAGGGCTGGAATAGCATGTAGTGCCAGGGATTGAGCCACAGTCCCTGCACTTGCCTAAACTTGCCTAAGCTTTCCTAAGCAGGCACTTTAGTCCACTGAGCTATCTTGCCAGCCCTAGAATTTAGATTATTTTAACAAGAAATAAAAGTTTCAGTTTTATGGACATTGGAGAAAAGAAAACTTAGTCATGCTAATTGAAAACTGAAGCAATGGGGCTGCATATACATTTCAAGGTAATTGTAGAGAGCTGCTGAAGCTGGAAACTGATCATGTGTGGGAGGGCAGGATGAGGCCTCATGGCCTAAAGCAATAAGCTACCTCTTTCTAGAGAAAAGCATCCCACCCGGACGTTGTTACTTTTTAGTGGTTAGGCAATCTTGTGCCTTGTAACTTTGAAAAAGTATAAATAAATTCTCCCACTGTTGTTCTGGGGTTCTTTGCTAATTAGGCAAACAGACTACCACTGAAGTACTTCTCCAAACAACTCCACTAACCTTAAGACTTGGTTGTATCTTTTTCTGTATTATATTGTTCTTTGCAAATCTGATTCCAGCAGCTAACTTTTTAGGCTTTCATTACTTATTGGTTTCTCCCTTTCCATTGAGATTTTTCTGAAGTTTGTTGCAAGTCTGTAGTATTTCTGGGTAGAGGTCACCAGTTAGTGGTTAGCCCTTCTGTCAGTACAATGTGCTATCATGTAGACATTCTGAAGCTAATTAGTGTGAGGAAAAATATATAGCACATGTGAATATAGATGCTGACAATAAAATCCCTAGTACCTTCAGACAGTCAGGGTTATACTATAGCTAACAGTGTCACACTTTGCTCAAGCTAGATTCAAATTTACAATCTTCCTTCCTCAGCTTCCCAATTGTCTGGGTATTACACATCTTTTCATTAACACTTTTGACTTGTGATGTCAGTAATAAGTCTTTTTCTATTTTGCCTAAGTCTCTTTTTCCACCTATTTTGAAAGTTTAAACTCCTTATCTAAATGTTGTGAATGACAGTTATGTAAGTTGGGACCTACATGTCAGATGAAGAACTTTTTGGTGTACAAAGGAAGTGAGATATACATTTAGTGAGGGTGAAATGGAAATCACTCTTTTTTAAGTATAATCCCAAGGATAAAAACAGATTTTCTAAAACACTGATAAGTGTTTTTTTTTATCAGTTGTAAAAAGTATTGAAATGATTAAGTAGAAAATGGAAATTCCACCAAAACTGATTTTACAGTAGTACAGAACTTGTGTTTTAAATATAGTTACATTGAGACTATTTGGGTACAAAAAGTTACTAGAATTAGAGGATGCTTATGCTTCTGCTGTTTATTTCTGCCAAGTTTTCCTTGACTGCTTTATTCTCCCCTCCTCCATCTGCATTAGAAATATCTTTGCTTTGTACTTTCTCTTTTGTATCATTTAAACTCTATTGCATGTTCTTTATTTTCTGTTCTCTCTGTGTGTGTTGTTATGCCTTTACAATAACATTGTATTGTAATGTTTATTTTCTGTTCTTTTTCTTCCACCAAACTGAAAATGCAAACCATTTTCATTTCATTACCTAGCATGCTATATTCAGAAATATTCATGAATTATTATAAGAATGAATGGTAATGTTGTCAGACACACCATTATAACACTATAGTCTATGTGGCAAGTTGGCATATGCATGAGAAGACAGATTTACCAATTTTAAAGAAAATTGAACTCAGATCTCCCACATTGCAAGCAAGAATTCTACCAATGAGCTACCAATGTCCATCTATACTCATGTATTCAGAAAACTGTCTAGGAAGTCAGGTCATTGATAAAAAAAATAGTATATCTAAAAATTGGCCTACACTGAGACTTTTACAAACAACAATATATGCCTGTACTCCCAGCACTCAGGAGGCTGAGGCAGGAGAATTGTCAAGAGTTCAAAGCCAGCCTGGGCTACATAAGTAAGTTCAAGGCTAGCCTGTATTAATAGTGAGACCCTGTCTCAAAAAAAATAAAAGCAGTATATAGTTATTACATAGTAAGAGCAGTTGTAAAAAATATACAAGTTTTATAAGTTGATTACACAAATTTTCAATGCTTTTAAAATAGTTGTATCTGACCAAAAAGGCAGTGAAAGAAAAATCATAAGAACGATTCAAAAATTAAAATAATAAATATCGTCTAAAAAACAGCTTTTGCTTCTGTGATTGAGCCAGGCCAATACCAGCCATTCTGTGTCTGTCCCAGGCCACTGTGGGCTGCTCCATGGGTGCCTAGCCTGTGGTGCCCTAGGCGCTCAGCCAACAGCCTCTGAGAGTGTCCCAGGAGCCTGCGGGCTGGGCCCTGACTAGGGGGAATGAAGTGGCTGTAAGTCCAGCCCATGCATGGGAAGCAAGTTAAGGATTACTATGAAGCTCAGAAACAGTACCAGACAACAAGCAGTACTTGGTACACATTTGGTTAATCTGGCAACATTTCCTTCTCCCACTACTGCTGTAATGGCAGAAATTAGTCAAATTCAATATGACATGGAATACACTGAAGGTATTAGTCAGTGAATGAGGGTCCTGGAAAATTTAAAAGTAGCACCACCAACTGCTGACCTGGAACAAGGATTCCAAGGAGTTACAAATGCTAGTGTGATTATGCAAGTTCCAGAGAGGATTACTGTAGCAGGAAATAATGAAGACATTTCATTTTCAAGACTAGCAGATCTCGACCTTATTCAGTCAACTCCTTTAAAACTGCTGGCACTGAAAACACCACCTCGTGTACTTAACACTAAATGAGAGACTAGTAGATTTTCTGGATTTGGAAAGACCTACTCCAACCCCTCAAAGTGATGAAATCTGTGTAGTTGGCAGGCTAAAAAGACAGTGCTCTGTGAGTGAAAATGCTGTTCACCAAATGGACATATGGTCAGAAACGATTCTATGTATGGTATTTCAAATGTAGATGCAACAATTGAAACATTGGATGACATGACTACATTGTAGATGCAGCTTCATTAAGAAAACAGATAATCAAACTAAACACACCTAAAACTAGAACAGGAAAACAAAGAATGTGCTAAAAAAGAAATCGTCATGTATTCAATTACTGTTGTATTCAGGCTGCTTAACAGCTGGTTCTGGTTTCACCTCTAGAGGTAACTTTGGCACTTAAATATATTGTCTCTGCTTCTGGAAATATAAAGGATTTACAAACGTCAAAAAAAAAAAAAAGAAAAATATTGTCCCATAAAACCTTATCTGGCTATATCTGGTAGCTATTAAGTAGTTAACTATGGAGAGTGTAAGACTATTGGTCCTAGGGGTTGTGTATATTTCTTTGTTTTGCTTTGTTTTGAGACAGGGTCTCAATATGTAGTTCAAAATGGTCTTAAACTCAGTAAGTAGCCCTGGCTGATCTTGAACTTGCAGCCATTCTCCTGCCTCAGCCTCAAAGGGCTGGGATTACAGGCATGTGCCAGCACACCCAACTACATTTTATGTCTTCATGCAGGCTGTTGTGCCACATTCTCAAGATCACAGCAATTTTTACTTCTATTATTGCACACTTTCCAACACTGAATATGATTAATATTTGGTATTTTTGTATGTAAGTCAATGGATAAAAAGTGAAAACTGTTATTTAATCTGTATTCACTAGCTATTATGACTGAGCATTTTTTCAAATGCTTATTGGTTATTTATAAACCCTTCTCTGCCTAGTGATCTTGGCTCTTTTTTCAATTATGTTACTGTCATTTTCAATGACAGTTTCCTAAGAACTATATATAGGGATAATAATACTTTGTATGTCAAAAACGTTATCTGCCTGTAGAATTTTTTAAAACCTTCCAGTCCTCTTTTTCATACATAGGTAATATGTTAATACTCACTATGGCAGCCAACTTCAGAGATGACAACTCAAAGAGCTGCACCACACAATACTCATTTCCTTTGTTTACTCTTCTCACTTTGTGAGTCAGGATGGGCCTTGGGTGACCAAAAGAAATCAGTGGAAGTGATATTGTATGTCTTATTAGGCTGAGACTTTTAGAGCCCTTGCCCTTGGAGCTGTAAGTATGGTATGTGGCATAGATGGTGAACATATTATACATGTTGCAACACACATGAACAGCCCTCTCTGTTGGCATGGGAGCCAAATTGCCCCAGCAGTAAAGCATTGGATATTCAGGCTTAATTGTGGTGTTGTTACTTTGCAACAAATTAGTGAGTTTTGAGTTGTCGTTCAGGCACTTAGTCTCTGAAAGTTTTGCCATTGCTGTTATATGTAGGCCAATAACCCTAAAGCCATACTGCTGTGAAGAGCATGTGGAGAAGTCTCAAGATTTCATATGCAATGACTCTTGCTTACCCCTCCTAGCTATGGGACTCATATCAACCAAGCCTTATTTATTTATTTTTTTTTGAGTGGAATCGGAGATTGAACTCAGATCCTTGAGCTTGCCAGGCAAGCACTTATTCTCTCTGGCAGCCAATCAACCAAGCCTTTGAACACACTGTGGAACAGAGTTGAGTTGTTCCTGCTACACCTTACCTAAACATGCAGATTTGTGAGTAAAATATCGATTATTTTAAGCCATTGCATATCAAGCGGTTTGTTGTACAGCAACAGATAACTGAAACACTATTTTTCTTCCTTCCTCCCTCACTTGAAGTTTCCTTAGGTGAATCCAGAGTGAGCAAGGATGTGTTAAGCCAGCTCAATCATAGGGAATTTCCCAGTTAAGTTTCCTGGGGTAACTGACTTATTCATGCTGTAGAAATATACCACTTCAAAACTATCTCTACGGAAGTAACTACAGCATGTCTGTGGTCAACAAACAAGGGACTCCGAACCATCTGTACAGCTTGTGGCCAGGTATAAGCCCACAACCCAACATTTAAACAGAGATGAATATATATATTAAGATGAAGATGAAGGACAGTATTCTACAGAAAAGAAATCATAGAGCGCTGGGTAGTCCTCATATTCAAGAGTCTGAGACATAAGGACTGGAACTTTCAGGTCAATCTGGACTGCATTCAAAAAGAAAACAAAACAGAAAGAAAAAAAGAAGCTGCAAAGTACAATAGAAGGAGGAATCAGTCTCTGCCTAGGCACTCAGTCTGTGCCTAGAGCTACTAGTATATTCATTTTCAGGACCTGCTCCCAATCATATGTGTATTATTGAATTTATTCCTGCTGGTACAGCAATTAGACGGGGATGCATACTGATCTACAGACAATCCGTTTCTGACTGCCCAACAACTTATCATAGTGTTCACCCATGAGAATCTGAACTAAGATTTAAAGACTATAGCATGCACTTGAACAGAAAAGACAGGACCAACCAAGGTTGGACAGTCGTTACCAGTCAGGTGTAGGCTGGTTAGTAAGACATGGTTTGGGCCGGGGAGATGGCTCAGTGGAATAAACACTTCCCTGGCAGGCGCAAGGGCCTGAGTTCAATCCCCGGTTCCGAAAAAAAAAAAAAAAAAAAAAAAAAAAAAAAGTAAGACATGGTTTGTAGAAAACAGTGATGAGAATTAATGGGGAAAAGACAAAAGAATGGGAGAAAAAAAATAAATGTAAAGTGGGGGGAAAGAGCATGAAAGCACCAGCTCTGTTCATTGGTTTTCTACTCCCTGCTTTTTGTAATTAACTTAATTTACTTAACATTTGAGTATGAGTGATGGTGGGATTCAAATTAACAGAAAGAGGATTTTCACTTTTATTTTAGGGTTGCTGAAAAGATCACTGTTGGATCCATGTTTTGCTTTAAGTTTGAGTTTCTTACTAATATTCAAAACAGAGAGTTTTAGAAATTGTTTCTCTAAAAATTCATTTTGTTGCATTGTTTATTTGTGTGCTGTTGGTTGTTTGGACACCATAGGCATCAGAAGGGCAAAACAGATGCTTATTTAGTTCTACATTTTCAGTGAATAAAAAAGGAGCAAATTTAAATCTGTAGACAACACAGGGTCTAAGTTTTCTAGTCTCTGCTCACTCTCATCGTGACCACAGGTCACATTGTGATCCTTCATGTCTCTGTATCTCTGCTTCCTCCACTACACTATGTAATGATCACAGTTTTAACATTCTATGAATATAAAATATTTGTTGGGAATCCAGCTCAAAAACATCCTCACACAGAATTTTCATAGTCTGAATTTTCATGGTCTGAAGACAAAACAGTGCACTGGGCAAAGACCTATTGCTTAAGACCTGAAACGTAAATTTTCAGTAATTTCTAATACTTAGCCCTGTATTTTTCATGCTGCTTGTGTAATGAAGGACAGGAAGCAAAAAGGGGAACATCCTTAATGCTCAAGTCAGCAGCTCATTTAAGATGCCCACTATATGTGAGTAAGTGTGGGAAAGCCAAAAGAACCAAATTTGGATCTGAACAGATAAATATGATGTCCAGCAGTGAGATGTCAAAATACTGTATCTCATGAGCCAATTTACTTTTTCTATAAGTAAGCAATGTATGTGTCTTGTAGTAAAATTTGACTTGAGCAGTGATAACATTTGGTGCATATATATATTTCAAAGTCTACCACCCATTCATTTCATGAACATTTTATTTCAACAAGGTCTCACTATGTCACCCAGGTTGACCTCCAACATCTGAGCTCAAGAGATCCTCCTGTGTCAGTCTCTTGACCGGCTGGGACTACAGGAGTAAGCTACCCAATGCCAATCCCAAAACTTTATTGAGTGCCCAGGATGGACTTAGGCCAGGCTAGGGGACACAAAAACACAGACATGCCTTTTGGTCTCAAATTCTCCATTCGTATAGGGAGATAATGCACTATTATTTTACTAAGACTTGTGCAGTTTTAGAGCAATAGATGAGTTTCAACAAAGTTGAATGGACAGTGTGAAGAGAGAGGTAAAGGAATCTAAGCTTCAGGGCCCTCCAGAGTGGGCAGGAATCTCTGTTCAGTAAGTTTGCATCATAAAGCAAATCTAACATTTCACTAACGTTCCTGCCGCTAGCGTTGCGGGGCAACAGAAACAAGGGCAAAAATATCCTGACCCGAAATCCAACGCACTACCTACGGAGCCCCACCGAGTTGCAAGAGGGGCGGTGCTGGGGGGCAGGACAGGGCCGAGTTGGGGACCCGGTCGGCACCGTGCAGACAGCGGAACCCATCGGCCCAGCCGCCGTCACAAGAGTCAGGCGCGGATTGGTGTGACTACGCGTGACTCTGTCCATAGGCCGCACAGAGCTGTTCGCGAGGCGTTCATTGGCTCTAGGGGCGCTAAGCAATCATTGGCTGCGGTGGGTAGTCAGGGCGACTAAGGGAAAAGAAAAAGGGGTGCTGGGCCTGGCTGGCTAACCCAGGCTGCGGGCGGCTGGACGGCTCCGTGGAGGTGGTGTCCCCAAGGGCTGTGGGGCCAGGGCGTCCAGGGGTCACGCTACACTTCAGGAAGTGCCTGCGCTAGTGTCCTGCCGGACAATATCCGCAGGCTGCAATCATGGGCTGCTTTTTCTCTAAGAGGCGGAAGACTGAGAAGGAGTCGCGGCCCGAAAACGAGGAGGAGCGGCCCAAGCAGTACAGCTGGGACCAGCGCGAAAAGGTAATCAAAGTCTTGCAGCTGGCAGTCTCTCTCTCTCTCTGCCTTGGCCACCCACGCCCCGCGCGCGAGTTCCTTATGGCCGGGGAGCCGCCCCAAGAACTGTCTGTCTCAACGGGAGTAAAGTCCGTCCGGGTGTGCGACTTTTGGGGAGGGGGACGTCCCAAGTAAAAGGGTGTTGAAAGCAGATTTAAGTTTGTAATCAAAATTGATGGTCTCCACACCTTGACTTGTGCCGACTTCCCACAGGAGGATGGACTCAAAAGAAGAGAAGAAGCCAAAAATGTGCTGAATCTCAGATCACCTCACTGCAGTCAGCGCCCTGCGGTGTTTGGTCCAGTAGTCGAATTACACATGGGACTGATTGTCATCTCTTTGGCGGCTTAGATTTGGTGGCCCTTACTCTTTTGTCTGCCCTCCCGGGCAAATCCCTTTGGCGCTTCACGATACATTCCACTGGTGCATTTTGTCACTTACTAAGTGGACTCTTTAGCTTTGCTCTCCTTCTTCTGGAAAAGTGAAAGTTTTAGTTTCAGAATGTAAGGTGAAAGCAACCGACATAAATCAAGCAGTAGTGTATAGTTACTGTGTATGTATAAAAATGCCCTTATTTTTATTTTTATACACAACCAGAAACCAAAAAAACTTTGAAAACTCCCTTAGTATTGCACACAACACACTTAGTCGTACATTTCATAACGGTTCCTCTTTTTACAAAGTTCATTTGTGCTTACTAAAATATTTCTTTCGTTTTATCAAGTGTTTTCCACTTCCAAACAAAAAGATTGTTTTTTCTTAATGAGTGTTTTGAACAGTTTACTCTTCCTTAGGACAATATATTTTTTACCACAAACACTTAAAAGTAAGTTATTAATGGTTTGGTATTGTAAAACATCCTTCATGATATCACTCTAGGAGAATTTATTTATGTAGATTCTCCAAATGTCAGGTTTAAGAAATTGAAAGATTTTTTGCACAATTCTAAGCCCCATGTTTTTGTGTCCGGTTATCAGGCCCTTATTGGGTCATGTGGTATATTTTTTTCTTTATTATCCATTCTTGATAGCAGTATTTCATGAAATAGAAAAGTATTGTGTTTATGGTTACATCTGTATTTTGAAGTGAGTTGCTGGCTAGTTGTTGAAAGATTTATTTTGTTTGGGCTTGGGATTTTTTTTTTTTTTGGTACCAGGAATTGAACTGAGGGCCTCAGGCATGCCAGGAAGGCACCATGTCACTGATCAACATCCCTGACCCCTAGCCTTAAGATTTCTAACACACCACTTGAAGCTTGAACTATCTGCCATGGAGAAAGTTTTAATTCTGTTTCAACTTCTTGTTTTGGAATCATAAACTGAAATGGTGCACTGCCTATAATTCCAGCACTCAGGTAGGCTGAGGCAAAAAGATCACTGCAAGTTTCAGGCCAGCCTGAACTTCATAGTGAGTTCAAGGCCATCCTGAGCTACAGAGCCAGACTCTGTCTCTAACAAAAACTTAGAGTGGTATTGGTTATATCTAACTGAATTCATAAATTCTCTTACAGTTAACCTTAACATGATGATCAGATTAGTTGGGGTCTTTTATGTTAATCCTTTTAGATCTGTGTATATGATCTTTTTTCTTCCTTTGCTTTTTGGCTAAATGAAATAATTAAAAAAAAAAAAAAACAGAACAGTGAGGGGACAGCCAAATAGCTCAGTTGATTAAAGCAGCAAGCAGGTGCAGAGACCAGGGGTTCGATCCCTAAGCTTACCATGCTGAGACTGCAATTGAGAATGAGCGTGGTGGCCCGCACCTGTAATCCCAGCTCTTAGGAGGCTATAAACAGGTGGATGACTAGGAGTGTGATCTAGTAGTGAGACCTTGAGCACCCTGTAGACCCTTCCCTAAGAAATACAAAAAATAAATAAATAAATAAAAATAAACATCTAAGCTCCCTCCAAAACTGAACATGTAGAAAACTTCCAGTTGTAAAAAAGAAAAAAAGAAAAACTAATTACCATTTTTTGAGAGCACTATTACATGCTATAGTTGTAGAAATGTAAGAGACGTTAGTATATGTAAAGTAGGTTCAAACTTTTGCGTATGTGTGATAAAAACTGAACCTTTTTTTCAATGTTAAGCATAATCTATCCCCAGCCCTAATAAAATTTATTTTATTTATTTATTTTATGTATTTGGTACAGGTTCTCACTACACAGATTGGACTTGTAGTGATCCTCTTGTTTTCAGCCTCCCTAGCACTGGGATTACAGGCATGCAGTACTGACATGGCATGTGGTACTAGGGATCAAACCTTGGTCCCTGTGCTTGAATAAGCAGGTGCTTAGTCTGCTGAGTTATCTCCCTGGCCCTCCTAGTAAAATTTAAAATGTTGATCAATTAATAAAAACTTCCAACTTAATGAGTATTATATTCTAAAATCAACCATTTAAAGGATCTTATTTATTTAGTACAGTGTCTTCCTCCGAAGATCAGACTCATGATCTTCCTGTCTCATCCTTCTCAGCACTGGGATTACAACAGGTGTGTACTACCACACCCGGTTTCAGTGGCTGACACCGTATGTGGTACCAGGGATCGAACTCAAGTCCTTGTACTTGCCAGGCAAATGCTTTGACCACTGAGCTATCTCCCGAGGCCCCAATTTTCTTTTTAAAAAGCAACCAAATCGAGACATTTGCCATACAATATTTCACAACATCGATTTTTCTTTTTGAAATTTTTTCTCTTGGAATTATCAGAAATTCTCATTTGCCACATTTACAGTAGCTTAAGGTTTTTTTTTTTTTTTTCTTTTGTCAGAACCGGGGATTGAACTCAGGCCCTTGTGCTTGCCAGGGAAGTGCTTATTTCACTGAGCCATCTCCCCAGCCCTTAAATTTTATATAATTTTAATGATTTTTTACTAGTTCCTTACCTCTCATGAGGTCAAATTGCAGAAGTGCACAAATGTTTTACTTTTGTCCAGTGATAAATTTACTGAGCATGGTCTTACTTGCTCCTAGATTTTAATTTTACCTTAGAAGAAATATAATGCAAATACAGTCTAGAAAACATAACTGATACACTGCATGTGTATTATCAGAAATTATATTAAAAGTTGTGGGTTCCATTTGATCCCTGGTACCATGTGCCATGCTAGCCCCGCCCCAGAGGTGGCACCAAAACTGGGCATGGTGGTGTACCCCTGTAATCCTAGCTCTGGGGAGGCTGAGACAGAGTATCACTATGAGTCTGAGCTGCATAGTGAGACCCTGTACCAAATTCAGGGATCCATAATGTGTTCATTGAATACAGCATATATGGTTTTAAAGTTAGTTCAAACAATCACCATTGAACTTGTAAGACTTCAGCCATTAAGAAGCAGAATAGAATGGGTTGCCCGAAGTTTCCTTGCAATTTGGAAAAGTAGTGATGAAATTTTCCTTAGGTTGTGTAATCACAGTATCTTTATTAAAGGGCACCTCTTGGGCTTTGGATTTTGAGTTAGGTAATTGGGTCAGTCTTATGGGACTGAAGCAAGGAGAAATTGTCTCAATAAGAATGTTTGGGGACTCAGCGTTGTCATGGCAACTGACATACTGTAATCAACAAAGGAAGAAGTTTGGTTTTTTTATTGCTGCTGACTCTGAAAAAGAAAAAAGCTTGCTATGCAATTACCATACTGAAATGACAAATATTTTTGGATTGTAAAATCTGTGTTTAAATCACTTAGAAATGATTTTATAATCATTGATCTGTATGCTGCTTTCCATAGGTAGGCTACAAACTTCAAGGAAGACCTAAAATTATAATGCTTATCCGAGCCCTCTAAGAGCTTACTCAAATTTTGGAATTAAAAATGGAACATTTAAGTAAAAACTGAGAAGTACAAAAACAAGGTTTTCACTTTCCAATTGTCCATGTCAGTATACCACCTCCTAAATAATAGAACTAAGGATTAGTACTCTAAACAATGATGGCACAATTGTGATTTGTTAAACTTTTTTTTTTGCCATACTGAGGATAGAGCTTGGGACCTTGTTTTCCAGGCAGACACTTATACCTCTGAGCCATATTCCTGGCTCTATTGTTAAACATTCTTGTATCTATTACATCTTTTTGTTTTGTACTGGTAATCAGACTCAGGACTTTGTGCTTGACAGGCAGACACTGTGCTGCTAAGCTTATTGCTCTGGCCCCCTTCTATTATATCTTGTATCAATTATTTTTGTGTCATGTTCCAGAAATAATACCAAAAAAAACCCTTATGCCAGGGCCAGTAAAATAGCTCAGCAGACTGAAGCGCCTGCTTAGGCAAGTGCAGGGACCACGGTTCCATCCCGGGCACTACATGCCAGCCCTGCCAGAGTCCATATACCCCATACTGGCATACCCCTGTGATCCCAGCACTGGGGAGGCTGAAAGCAGCAGGATCACCACAAGTCCAAGCTGTGTTGTGAGACCCTGTAACAACCAAATGCACTAAAAAAAATTTATGCCAGAAGTTCAAGTGTTTGTTGTGTGACTTTGGATAAAGCAACCAATTTGTACTTTTGGTTTCTTTGCCTATACAATGGGACAGTACTAAAAGTTTTGCCACTATGTAATAAGGTAAGGCCTGTCCTGAACAAGAGAGGCTAGAACATAATGGCCACTGACAAGGATATAACTTATCATTTATAGAACTGTTCATCAGTGGAAAAGGTGGCTTTGTGAGAAATCGATCCCTGTGTTAAAACATTTAGAGGTTAGGTGGGTATGGGTACTGCCTGAAAAGTATTATCTGTACTGAACAGGTGAGATGTTGTTTTAACCTTCTTTTTTTTTCTTTTTGGCAGAACGAGGGATTGAACTCAGGCCCTTGCACTTGCCAGGGAAGCACTTATTCCACAGGGCCATCTCCCTGGCCCCTTAACCTTCTTTTATGTATACAAAGTCTTCTAGTTTAGCCATTGCTGTGTACCAAACCACCCCAAATCTTAATAGCTTGAAAAAATGGCAAGAATTTATTATGTTGACAAGTCTGCAACTTATTTAAGGACAACCAGGGTTGCTGTGCTCAATGTGCCATTAACTGTGGCAACTTGAGAAGGGGCTGTAATATGTACATTGATGATGCTTCACCACATAACTGGCTGGCAGGTTGATGCTGGCTTTCAACTGAGAACTCAGCTGAGGCTGAAGACGAGGTGCACTCCATGTGGCCTGCGATTCCTCACAGCAAGACAGATGAGTCCACAGGGCCAGAGACCCCAAGAAAGACTAGCAAAAGTTGTGTGATTTTTTTTCTAAACAGTTTCTTTCTTAAAATATTTTTTGAGGGCTAAGTATTCATTAAAGTGAACAAAAATCTATTATTTTACCTTACATTATCATGGAAATTTAACTGTAAACACACATTGTAATGAGAATTTTGCATCATTGCTCAGTAAATGAATAAGATACTCACTTTTGTTTTCTTTTGGGGGAAGATGCTTAACTTAGTAGCTGTAGGACATTCAGTTCATATCAGATTAGTTCCAACCCCTGAAATTTTTGAATTTTGAACATATATTCATTACCTTTTAAGGATTACAGTAAGAAACAACCTGAACTCTTCCCCCACCCTGCTTTTTGCAATCCTTGGGCTCTTTTTTTATTTTGATGCGGTGTTTCACTAGTCTTTGCCTAGACTCAAACTTGTGATCCTGTTGCTTCTGCCTCCTGAGTTTCTGGGATTATAGGTATACAGCACTGCACTCCACATAAATTCATTTTTTTCATCATTTTGAGACAGGGTTTCACTATGCAGTTCAAGTTGGTTTTGAACTCACTTTGTAGTCCAGGCTATCCTTGAACTCATAGTGATTCTCCTGCCTCAGCCTCCCAAGTGCTAGGATTACATGCATGTGCCACCATGTGGAGCCATAAATTCACTTTTTAAGGGCTCTTCTGAGAGAGTAATATAAAGCATGACCTTTTGTATGTTTGGATGTGTGGAGGGAGTATGTGGAATGCAACCCAGGCCTTTACACTAAAGTACTCCTCTGATCCCATTTTTTTTTTAACTTTACATACAAGATCTTGCTAAATAACTAATTTACCCAAGATGGACTTAAATTTACAGTCCTCCTTCCTTAGCCTCTCCGAATCCTGAGATTACAGGTATACACCAGCACACCAGTTATCTATGCTTATGTGATTTTTAGGCACTTTGAGGACTAGTAACTTTTGGAAAATTATCATAAGTCTAAGCTTCATGTTACTATTATCTTTTAAGGAGTTTTCAGGAATTGTTGAGAAAGCACAGCAACATATATTATATCCCCCGTTTTTCCTCTGAAGATTGGGTTGACAATCTAAACAATTTTATACTACAAAACTATATAGCTATAGGATTAATTTCTCCCC
The DNA here is from genome assembly GCA_004027165.1 of Ctenomys sociabilis. NCBI lineage: Eukaryota > Metazoa > Chordata > Mammalia > Rodentia > Ctenomyidae > Ctenomys > Ctenomys sociabilis. The sequence continues at coordinate 67,959 of PVKA01003936.1, read as the reverse complement.
ATGAGCTAAGAAAGCTGGAATGCCCAGAGAAAGTGTTTATAAGAATAGTAAATTACATTTAACTCTTCAGCATTGGTAGCTGTTAGGAGCTGAATGTCAAATTCACATATTGAAGGCTTAACCCCTCAGTGTGGCTATATTTGTACTTGGAGGTCAAGGCTGTAAGAAAGTAATTAAGGTTAAATGAAGCCATAAGAGTGGAGCTCTGATCCATAAGATTAATATCCTTTTAAGAAGATTCACAAGGGAGCTAGAACACTCCCCGTGTGAGAATCAGAATGTGCCCTCATTCTCATCCTTCTCTTGCTTCCCTTCCCAACACAGAGGACAGGCCTGGGACAAAAGGCAGAAACTTTTTGCAGTTGGAGCTGACTAAGATGGGCTGCCATAATAAAATTTGACCTAGAGTGAGTGGGTTAAATAGCAGGACCTCTCATGACTCCATGTAAACCTAATTATTTCCCAAAGGCCCTCCACTTCCAAATACCACACTCCTTGGAAGTTGGGGCTTCAACATAGGAATTTTGAAGAGACATAAACAGTCAGTCCATAACACAACCTTAGCCATTTTATAAGAAAAGAGCTCAGTGATTTAAAAGAATATACTGGGCCTGGGGAGATAGCTCAATAGAATAAGAGCTTGCCTGGCAAGCATAAGATCCTGAGTAAATCCCCATTATCACAAAAACAAACAAATATTTTTTATCTTTGCAGTAAGTCTTAATTCCAAGTAACAATTTATATATATGAAATTTGTCAGTTAATACTATAACATACATCATTTGTCATGTAGAAAATACTAGGTAAGGGGCCAGGGAGATGGTTCAGTGGAATAAGCACTTCCCTGGCAAGCACAAGGGCCTGAGTTCAATCCGAAGTTCCGCCAAAGGAAAACAAAAAAAAGAAAATACTAGGTAAATCCTTACAAGTAACAAGTGTTGTTTTATTTTTATCCAAATATTTTCACCTGCTTAATTCTCATTTAAGTTTGCTTGTAGGTGTGCAAATTTATCTGTTTTAGGCAGAGATCATTTGGCCCAAATCATTAAAACCAAACTAACTCCCTAGTAAAATACACATAAAATTTACAAAAACATATAAAGAAGTTTCTAGTACAATAACATAAACCACTACTGAGACATGAGAATTCCTCCTCCTCACTGAGCTTAGTACAGACAGGTCAAACTCTTTCAACTTTTCCCTCCACCTATCTTGTGGCATTTTTATATCTTACTAACCCCACTGTGGGAAGTGGACTGGTGCCAAGAAGACCAGCAGTAAATGACCAGATCATGTTTTTATCTTTGCCTAGGTCTAAAGCAGAAGATACTTAAACCACTCTTTTATGTTTCTTTTTCTTACTTTGAAGCCTGGATTAGAACAGGACTCCAGTGAGCCTGCTCTTGACTACATCCTCATCCCCTTCTACTGTTTTTCTACTAGCTTTTTGAAATGAAAACCAGCCTCAGATTCCTTTGACTGCAGGCATTCGAGAGAAGGAAATATTAAAAAAAAAAACAGGAAGGCACTGAAAGGAATGCTTCTACCAGGCTTTGTATATAGTTTACATGTCTTTCATTTTATTTTCTTACTCAGAGGATGGCCAATTTAGTAATCCCTGATAATAGCATTTTGTTCTTTTTTTTTCTTGTACTGCTGGGGATGTATCTCAGGGCCTCAAGCACGTTAAGGAAGTGCTTTATCTTTGAGCTGCACTCCCAGCCCTACTGTTTTATTCTTGATCAATGTCAGAGTCCCATTTCTTTGATGATAGAGTGAAGAAAAAGGTATGGCTTGAGAAGTCTCAAATCCCCCCTAATAGATTAAATGATTATCACACTTAGTCACTATTCATATAATAACCCATAGACTTGTGGTGGTAAACCTATGGCACACATGCCACACCAGGCCATTATCATTAAAAATTCTAAAAGGTTTGTCACCACTGATATAGACCATCTACCACAGGTTATACTTTGAGGTAGTCAAGACTAATTAAGATGGATTCAACAAGTATATGTGGAATGTCTCTGTAATAGCAGGCACTGTTGTAGGTGCTAGAAACAATGGTACACTAAATAGACCATCCTTTGCCTCATGTAGCTTATGTCTTAAATGCAGAGGGGAGGCAGACAATAAATAGTGTATAATATATTTTAGAAGGAAGATATTATAGTATAATATCAAGAAGATTAAAATTTAGTTGGAAAGAAGTCATAATGGCCTTTTAGTGACTAGATAGATCTAAACAAGGGCTTCATGAATACAGTCTACCATTCAGCTACACCCCCAACCCCAGTGACTACATTTTCAAAGCTCAGTTAAAAGTTTAATGTGTCAGATTCAAAGTATACTATTTATAGATTATATGAGCTACTGTTTAGAATATCTAAGGGAAGAAATAGTCAAGTTTTATGACTTTGTGTCTTTTATCTATTGGGAGAAAAAATTGTCCTGTTTATTTTCTTACTGCGTTGCAAAGATTAGGAAATTATTTAGCTCTAAGAACTGTACCTGATACTTCGTAGGCACTTAATTGATTTTGTTGAATATTTATAATACTCAATGTGTGTGCTTTGTCCTTGCAGGTTGATATAAAAGATTACATGTTCAACGGGCTGAAGGATGAAACAGTAGGTCGCCTCCCTGGCAAAGTGGCAGGACAACAGTTTTTCATTCAGGATTGTGAAAACTGTAACATCTATATTTTTGACCACTCTGCTGCAGTTACCATTGATGACTGTACTAACTGCATAATTTTTCTGGGACCTGTGAAAGGCAGTGTTTTTTTCCGGAATTGCAGAGATTGCAAGTGCACATTAGCTTGCCAACAGTTTCGTGTTCGGGATTGTAGAAAGCTGGAAATTTTTTTGTGCTGTCCCACTCAACCCATTATTGAGTCATCCACAAATATCAAATTTGGCTGTTTTCAGTGGTATTACCCTGAATTAGCTTTCCAGTTCAAAGATGCAGGGCTAAGTATCTTCAATAACACATGGAGTAATGTGCATGACTTTACGCCTGTGTCGGGAGAGGTCAACTGGAGTCTCCTTCCAGAAAATGCCATGGTCCAGGACTATGTTCCTATTCCTACTACAGAAGAGCTCAGAGCTGTCCGGGTGTCCACAGAAGCTAACAGAAGCATCGTTCCCATATCCCATGGTCAGAGACGGAAGGACAGTGATGAATCATGCTTAGTGATATTATTTGCTGGTGATTATACTATTGCAAATGCCAGGAAACTAATTGATGAGGTAAGAAAAGAAAAAAATAGATTTATCCCTGGTCTCTACTACTCTAGACAACTTATATTCTTTTAAAATTGACTATTAGTAATATTTGCTATGTGAAATTGTACTTTCATCTGCATCTATGTCATCTCTCCTCAGTCCACATGAATGTGGGCTTGTGGTTCCACAAGAAAAGGCTGTAACTACATTAGCTGGGCCTCAAAATATTTTCACAAGGCAACTTTTAAAAAAATATAATTCTGGACCAGGTATGGTAGTACATACCTATAATCTGAACACTCAGGAGGCCGAGGCAGGAGCACTGCTATGAGTTCAAGGCTAAGCTGGTTCAAGGACACCCATAACTACACAGAAAGACCCTATCTCAAAAAAACCACAAAAAATATAGATAGATAGATAGATAGATAGATAGATAGATAGATAGGCAGGCTGGTTTCAATTCAGTAAGAAATTATTCAGTACTGGTTATGTACAAGTTATTGTTATCATATTTCATGTATTTCTAGCTCTTTATTTTGCTTATTTATTTGGTTTTTGGGACCAGGGATTGAACTTAAGACCTTGCGTTTGCCACACAGGTGCTTATGCTGCTGAGCTATTGCCCTAGTCTCACATTTCATGTATTATATGTATCATACAATACACATTTGCTTTTCACATTTTTGCTTATCTTAAATGCAACTTTTTTGCTTATCTTAAATGCAATTTTTTTTTTTTTTTTTTTTTTTTTTTTTGCGGAACCAGGGATTGAACTGAGGCCCTTGCGCTTGCCAGGGAAGCACTTATTCCACTGAGCCATCTCCACAGCCCCCTTAAATGCAACTTGTAATTGATCAAAACTTACAAACAAGAGACTACAGACTATGTATCATATGTCCCACCTATGTAAACCCAAGCAAGATGATCACAAATTCAAACACAGCCTGGGCAATTTAGCAATCTCATGAGACTCTGTCCCAAAATTTAAAAGGAAAAATAAAAAGCACTGGGTATTTAGGTCAATGTGAAGGCCCTAGCTTCAATCCTTGATCAATCAATCAAAATAATGAACTAGAGCATGTGCTGGATATAGAGATACATAGACAAAATTCTGTGACCTCAGATGATTTCCATTCTTTATAAGAGATGATTTTCACAGATGCTCACAAAAGTTGTACCATATACTAAAGTATTAGTTTTTATAATTGTTTACCGGGGAAAATATCTTCAGCATTTTAATTAGCTAGGGGGTGAAAAAGGCATTGAGAAATACATCTTTTGGACTGTCTTATGACTAAAAGATAGTCTATACTGTGTTTCTGATTTTCTCCTGCCCTATTGCCATAGAGGGCTGGTTATGGAAATGTGAACTGGAAGTCAGGATGCCATTCCCAGGATGCCAAAGGTTATAATAGGCTTATGAGCAGCATCTCCTGGTGAGCGCAAGAGCAGAGTTCTTTGAGTATCAATTTCACTTGAAAAATAACTGGATTCACAGGGGCTTCAGAAACAGCAGTTGCTTTGTCAGTAGGTGCTCTATTAAGGAGGCACAGTAGGATGTATTGATTATCCATTCATCATTTCTTCAGAAGGAACCTGTTTGAACTTAAAAATCAAACTTCCAGAAATGGAGAAGTGAATGGAAAACCTAAGTCTCTTTCTGAAGAGATTATTTAAAAAGTTGAAACATATCAAGAGGAATAATTTTGGGAAAAAACCTACATGACTACCTCTCTATAGCTATATAATTCTATAACTCATGTGTGAAGTGTACAAAGCATATCTGAGATACAGTTTTCAAAACAATAGAAGCCAAAATATAACTTAAATATTTTCTTTTATGATTATGCCAATCTGATAAAAGCAGGTTAGGAATCTGATACAGAAAAATATGCTCTGGCCTTTGTAGCTGTCTAATCATATGTTAATCCAACATTGGAGAGGTATATACAATCATTATATTACATAGTGATTAATTTTAAAAAGCTGTATTTAGTCTTAAAAGAATTATATTTTCAGGTTAAACTCTGATAGGTTCAATCCCCAATACCAAAAAAAACAAACAAACAAAAAAAGAACTCTGTTAGGTAGTCAAGAGTGGTCATAAAGAATTTTAACATGTTAAAGAGAAAAGCCATCAAAGCAAACAGTATTTCTTTATGAGTCGTCAGATGTTCTTAGCCTTAAAACTTGTGGTATCTGATTGTGCAATAGCAGTGTTCTGTGCTCACAGAAAGAATATAACCGGCAAGAGTGATGTTCTTTAGATGACTTTCTGGAATATAAGAGCAAAAATCTCACAATTCTAGTAATAATGGGTAGTGCTTTACATAGTGTGTATGCAAGAAAAATTGTAAGGGATTAAAATGAATTAACTAAATGTTCAAAACAACCCTATGAAATAGATTCTATTATTCTTCTTTTAAAAGATAAGGGGAATGAATCATAGAGAGGGTAATTAGCCAAAGGTCACTCAGCTAGCCAGTAAACAGCAGAGCTGTGACTCACACATAGGTAGTCTGGTTCTGTAGGCTACAGGCTTAACCATTAAATGTCAAGCTGTTACACTGGCTCAGTGGTGAAGGAAAGTTGATGCATGCCAGTTGGAGCCAAAGTGAAATGAGAGCATGTGGATGCAAGAGCTCTCTAACCTAGGGAACTCTTTGATTAGAGTTGTCTAATTCTAAAAGCACAAAAACAAGGAATAAAAGAAGAAAACTAAAAAAGAAAAAAAAATGCCAAATACGTGTGAAAAGAATATATAGACATTCTGAAAGACAAAAGATTTACATATCATGTTAAGAGAGCTTTCTTCCCAAGAAAATATTTGTAGAACCTAGTTAATTCTGAGTTGGAAAAGAAAAACTTGAGTCTTTTCTCATATCATGAATACAACCATCCTAGGACAGTTTAGACTAAAAATGTGATTCTATATGCTAGCTCTGTTAAGTCCCAGGATTGCCACAGAATTTCTTCTCACATTCTTTGTATAAATAAACATATCAGTGTTTTCTCATATAAAATTTGAAAAGCATAAGAAGCCTGGAAAGCTGCAGAAAACACATTCCACATGGAGTCAAGAAAAGTTCTTTAGTTTTGGTTTTCTCACGTAAAGGTCAGATTCTTGCTTCTCTTACAAACATTACAAATACACACAAGATAAAGTAGTTTCAGTTAAGCTATTTTGAAATCTTTAGAAACAGAAGAATTTTTATGAGAAGAAGTCTTTTCAAATATTTTCATTAATATATTAAAATATAATTTGTAGCTCATTATTTGTTCAGATTTTTTTTTTATTTTATTGAAGTACAAATATCAATGAGACAGTTTTAAGATACCTTGACAAGATGGATTTGATAAACTAATACATTGCAAACTGTTTTCATGTTTTGGTATCATAGAAGGTGCCTACATGATATTATACTTACAGACATTATTATAGCATCTGTCTCTTATCAGTAAATTAAGAGAGTGTAGCTATTTACTTATCTTATTTTTTATACCTGAATTACATCAAAGATTCAATAATTAATACTTTCTAACTTGTTATTTTCCTAGTGGTTGTCCATAGTACTAGAAGCCGACATAATATCCTGTCCAACCACCATCAGTGCAAATCTTGCCTCTCATAGAGTTATGTAGAGGCACAGCATTATCTATCCCAACTGTACTGTCTATACACACACCTCATGATTCTTCCTTTCTATACCCCTTCCTTTGTCTACACCTGTCAAAGATGGGCACTCCATTGTCATTCAACTAATTTAGGTGCCTGAACTCGAGGACACAATACAACACAGTCCAGCATTCCACAACACTAGTGAGTTATCTGAAGAAGTTGTCGACCATAGCCATTTACAGCTCAATTTATTATTATGGCCCTGCGGTGTACACCTCAATAATAGTATTTTAAATTAATCCAAATTTTGTCAGTTTATGCATTTGACTACAAAATGATAGCTGAGAAGCAGTGTAAAAAGTTAGAAGTAGGGATGTTTCTGGTCTTTTAAGCAACTTCACAGTCATCATCTGGCAGTGACAGCATGTAATTTCCTGCAACTTAAGTGTACATTTCTTTTTTCAGAGATAGCACTGAGTGTAAGTTCTGAAAGAATTAATGTTTGAACCAATATGATAAAATGATATGGAATCATAGGATCATAGGATAAAATACCATCAACTACTAAAACTGATTTTGTAGTAAAATAATTACAAAATATTCAGAAGTAAGGAAAATTTTATAAAAAAATATGTAACTTATTTTTTAAAAAATAGGACCAAAAAGTTATATATACTAAAATATTGCCAGGCCAGGGAGATGGCTCAGTGGAATAAGCGCTTCCCTGGCAAGTACAAGGGCCTGAGTTCAATCCCTGGTTCCACCAAAATAAATAAAAGACTAAAATATTGCCAATTGGGTAATTCTTAGGAAGTTGATTATGAGCAGAGTTTACTTCTTTGTGGCTCTGAATTTTAAAAAGAATACACATTATTTAGGTAATGAAGGACAAAGAAAACTGGGGGCATAAATTAAAGTATGTATACCTATGTGACAATGGATAGTCGCATCTTTAATAGCACCTTGGTTTACACTTATTTGTTTCTACTTTTTAGTTTTTCAAATATGAGAATATGAATATATATAGTGTTAGGGAATCAAACCCAGTATCTTTTTTTTGCAGAACCATATATATATATGAGTCCACAAAAACTGTGTATACACTTCAGTTTGCTGTACTTTTAAATGTCTGAAAGTTAATGGCCAGCATTTTTGAGCTCTTTTTGTAATTATAAAGGCCAAAATAACATATTAATTTCATAATGACTCAATAAAGTTAGTATGAAAATATTTATACAAGTTTCTTTTCCTCATCCATACTTTTTTGGCAGTATCTATGGTTGCAGTAACTTTTCATCTTAAAAAATTATTGTCAAACTAGTCTCACACCAAATTTTCTGAACAAGGAGATTATGGAGCCACAGAGGAAAGAGATCGAAGTTCTATAGTGTGCCTGGGGAGAGTCACATGGAGAGAAAACTTTCTCTCAGGCTCTCACAGAGAGCAAACTGGTCAAGCAATGGCTGTGACTCATCCACATGGATGACACAGACAAAGGATCTACAGAATAATGTACAGGACTACAAGATAAACCCTGAGAGGACTTCACTGACCACATAGGAAATATAAAGTTCATGTGTTGGTATATAAGTCTTGATCTATCTAGGTCTTAACCATCCAGTATAAAAGTATAAAAATGAAGTATACATCATGGGGCATAATATTAAGCTGAGCTGTAATGGTCGACAATTTCTTTGAATAACTCCCTATGGTTGCAGAATGCTGGACTGTGTTGGATTGTGGTGTCGAGTTCAAGCACCTAAAGTAGTTGAATGTCAATGGAGTGCCCACTTTTGACAGGTGTAGACAAAGGAAGGGTTGTAGAAAGAAAAATCCATGATGTGTGTGTATAGACAGTACAGTTGGGATAGATAACGCTGTGCTTCTACATAATCCTATGAGAGGCAAGATTTGCACTAATGGTGGTTAGACAGGATATTATGTTGGCTTCTAGTACTATGGTCATCCACTAGGAAAATAATTATTGAATTTTTGATATAATTCAGGTATAAAAAATAAGATAAGTAAACAGCTACACTCTTAATTTACTGATAAGTGACATCTGCTATAAAAATGTCTGTAAGTATAATATCATGTATGTACCTTGTACGATACCAAAACAGTATGAAAACAGTTTGCAATGTATTAATTTATTGAATCTGTCTTGTTAAGGTGTCGTTAAACTGTCTGATTGATATTTGTACTTCAATAAAATTAAAAATAAATCAAAAAAATATAAAAAACACTATTCTCACAATTATTTTTAAAATTAATATATACTTAGAGTGAACTATAGAAATAAGGAAAGTAAAGATAACTTTTTAAATAATTCATAATTTATTATACCTTAAACAATCTTTAGGAACAGTATTTTGAATTATTTAGTCTGCAACGAGATGAATTAGTTTCCAGTCATAGCTGTTAATAGTGTAATAACCTTGGGCAAATGTCTTATCTAGTTTGTCCCTTTGTTATCTCATCCATACAGTAAATTTTTATATCATGAGAGGGCTAAATGTATTATGCATGTTAAGTATATAAAACTGCCTGAGCCGGGCGTGGTGGCGCATGCCTGTAATCCCAGCACTTGGGAGGCTGAGGCAGGAGGATTGGTATGAGTTAGAGACCAGCCTGAGCTACAAAGTGAGCTTAAGGCCAGCCTGAACTGCATAGTGAGACCCTGTCTCAAAAAGACAAAAAAACAAAAAAACAAAAAACAAAAAAAAAACTGCCTGTTATATAGTAAATACTCTGTAAATTTGATCTAATATTGTGCTATATGGTATGAATTTGTACCATGGGCTTTTAAAATTAACAATATTACATAAGATTCTTCCCATTGTATATTTTTGTTCTAGTTAAATGAACTATGACAAATGTAGTTAACCATAGTATTTGATCATGTAAATACCATAATTTATTAAACCATTCTCATATTGAATATTGTCAGTATCACCAAACTAAAGCTTCCATCTGGTAGTTGGAACATGGTCCCTTTGCACTGAGCTATATCCTTTGCTCTTTCTTTACTTTTTATTTTATTTATTTTTGCAGTACTGAGGATTGAACTCAGGACCTTGTGCTTGCCAGGCAAGCACTTATTCTACTGAGTTATTTCCCTAGCCCTACTTTTCATTTTAGATCTCACTAGATCAATAAATTTACCAGGCTGGGTTGGAATTCACAGTCCTCCTGCCTCAGCCTCCCAGAGTTCTGAGATTATAGGCACATGCTACCACACCCACTTTAATTATATTTTAAATTGAGGGATAATTAACATTTAGTAGTTGACTCTTAATCTTCATAGTAGGCATTACAGTACTAATTTTTAATAATGTTTTATTTTTATTAGTACATGTTTACAATTCACACAGTTCACAAGTACCTGAGGGAGTGGTTGCATGTACATATTACAGCATTTTTTATGTGTTTGGTACAGGGTCTCCCTTTGCAGCTAGGACTTGTAGTGATCCTCCTGTTTTCAGCCTCCCTAGTGCTGGGAGTGCAGGCATACGCCACTATGCCTGGTGTCAGTGGCCAACTCAGTGCCCCTGGGGATGGAGCTGGTGTGGTATGTGGTGTGAGGGATAAATCCTTGTCCCTGTGCTTGCCTAAGCAGGCGCTTAGTCTGCTGAGCTATCTCATTAGCTCTAGCATGTTTCTTAGCTCAGTAGCATGTTTTTCTTTCTTTTTTATTCTTTTAATTGTACTAACCTTTTATTATTTTGAAAGAAAATTAAGTTGGAATATTTGTTAAGACAATTCATCTATAAAAGTATTTCTACATCAGTCCTTTTGCACTGATGTGTCCAGAGAGTTGGCTCAGTGGAGTAAGCACTTCCCTGGCAAGTGCAAGGGCCTGAGTTTAATCCCTGGTTCTGCCAAAAAATTAATAATAAATAGAATTCTTATAATTTCCAAATAACTCTGATACATAATGATTATTCTATGCATTATATTCCAATATCTATTCAATTTCTGTGGAGTAGAATGTTTCTTCTATAAAATCCCCTTTCCCTTTCCTCTCCCTCCCTCTCTTCCCCCAGTTCCCTATCCATTTTTTCCATATTTGTTGATAATGTCATAGTCACATTATGGCTTGTAATGTTTACAGTAATAAGAGTTATTAGGATCCTGTATGTGTCATGTTTTTATTCCTCATTTTCTCTTCCTTTCCTCCTCACCCCTAGTCCTGGAGTTCCCTTGGACCACTTCTCTGTTGCAAGAAATCCACCCACTTTTCCTCTTCTATCCATCCTTTATCATCTTCTTTGTAGTTTTCCTCATTCATATGAAAGATACCATATGGTATTTAAGCTTGTGTGTCTAATTTATTTTTTTACTCAACATTATATTTTCCAACAAATGTCTCAAATGTGGAATTCTAGATAGCCAAGTAGTATTTCTTTATGTGCAGATACATTTTCTTTATCCCCTTCTGCTGATGAATATTTAGACAGCTTCCAATTTTTAGCTGTTAAAAGTTGTGCTCCACAGTGGTGCCTCTGTTTCTCCTCTACTACATGGGCTTCTTCCTTTGTATGACTGACTTCTACATTTTTTCTCCTCTCCCAGTGTTATTGAAAGTGCCCTGATTGAGAGCTAATGACAAAAACAAAATACAGCATGCTGTGTTTAATATTTTACAGAAAAATGCTTGAATATATTAATTCTTTTTATTTGAAATGCTTATTTTAGAAACTAAATGAAATTTTATTTTTCACAGATGGTTGGTAAAGGCTTTTCCCTAGTTCAGACAAAAGAAGTGTCCATGAAAGTTGAGGATGCAAAAAGGGTTTTTCAGGACAAAGCACCTGACTACCTTCCCCTTCTGAGTAAAGGTAAATTATGGATGAATGGTATATTTCTGTGTTGTTTTCTGACATTCTGATTTGATTTATTTTTACTTTAACATTTCTCTTACCTGGTCTTCTCATTTGTTATATGTTTTTCCTATCACTGTTCAGACATACAAAATTTTCACATCATACATGAAGCCCTATATAACTGACTATAAATCAGGCAATAGTGTTTTTCTCCTTATCAGTACTTAATAGTCACATGCTATGTGGTTGTTACTTTTAGCTGTTATCATGCTTTGATGGTAGTGAGTTAACTTTTTATACTTCCTGCCTGAAGTTGCAAAGCACTTGTGCTTTGACCATACTGAGAAAGAAATAAGAAAGATAAAGTGATACACTATTTTATGTATTTAATATGACTGATTAACTTATCATGTTTTCAGTTCACAGACTCATTAGAATTTCCCCATTGAATATCACTAATACATTTAATATACTGGATATGTGTCTGCAAGACAAGAACTAAGGTTTAGCATGCTGCCTCCCTTTTTTTTTATGGTATTCTGACTCTAGAGGGCCAAATACTGTTTATCTGCTAAAGTTGGGGAGTTGTTTGCTCAAAGCTAAATTTTAATTAAAAAAAGAAAATCTTTAAACTTAATGGACATCCTAAAGTGTGAAGGTTAGGAATGACATGAACATAGGAGTAGGTCTAAATTAGTGATGTATTATGTGTGTGATATTACTGAAGCAGTATTGTAGTCCTCCAACCCAAATAATAGTATCTGCCTTTTGTTCTATCAGTATAAAACCTAGAAGTAAAACAGAGTTTATAGGAATTTCAAGAAATATACATCATAGAAATAGCTCTTAAAAACCAGAGATGAAGCAGGAGGATTGCTGTGAGTTTAAGGCCAGCCTGGGCTACAAAGTGGGTTCAAGGCTAACCTGAACTGCATAGTGAAACCCTATCTCAAGGCAGAGAGAGAGAGATAGGAAATATCCAAATTATGTCCGAAACTCACAAGAACCAACTTAAAGGAATTTCCATCATACAAATTTGGGCACAGTTTGACCATTACAAAGAATGTTGTAAGCTTAAAGGTGTAGCTCAGTGGTAGAACACTTGCTTAGCATGTGTAAGGCCCTGAATTTATTACCCAGTAAGAGAGAGTGAGACAAGAGACAGTGACAGAGAGACACACAGATAATCAGACAGAGACAGACAGATGGGGAAAGGGAGGGAGCAGGAGTAGACAAGGAGAGGAGAGAAAGATAAGGGAAAAAAAGAAAATGAAGCTAGTAACTTAACAACAGAAATCCATGCCTCAGTGGTGATAAAGAAAGGAGAAGAGGAAATAAAAAACACCTCTGTGGGGCCAGAGATACAGCTCAGCAGCATAAGCATCTACCTGGCAAACACAAGGTCCCGAGTTAGATCCCCAGTACTGCATGCTGTGCTGGCCCCAGAACCATGGAACCCCAGAACCCTGGGTACACTGTGCCAGCCACCAAAACCAGGCATGTTGGCACATGCCCGCAATTCCAGTCTGATGAGGCTGAGACAGGAGAATCACTATGAGTCTGAGCTGCATAATAAATAAATAAAACCTTATTAAGTGAAAATTTAAATTGTAATTTATAAGAATGAAGGGAAATGTGCTAAATGACACCATGAGCAAACAATAAGCTAAATCCAAAATAAAAGACCTTCAGTAAGATGACTAGCTAGATTTCTTCAGGCACTATTGGAAAACAGAAAAGATCTGGAAACTCTTCTGGATTAAAAGAATCCGAAGAGACCTAATAGCTGAATGCAGTGAGTGAGCTTTGACTGGATTTTGGTTTGGGGCGATCTGTGCTACAAAGCTATAAATGGCATTTGTTGGACAAACTGAAGTATAAAAATGAAATTATTTTTATTTCTTGAGGTATGATGATGGTTTTGTAGTTATTTAAGAAAAGCATGCTGAGTTTCATGTTAGCAAAACAAAAAACAGAAAGTACATACACATGGCATGTAGCATGGCAATAAAACAAATGTGGCCACATTTTGACTTGAAAGGTTAGGTTAAGGACAAAGTGAGACTTACACCGCTTTTTCAATTCTCCTACAGTATGTGAACATCTTCAAAATAAAAACTTGAGGGCTGACAAGATAGCTCAGCAGACAAAGCACCTACTTACACAAGATCAGGGACTGGGATTTGATCCCCAGCACTACATACCTTGCCTGCCCTGCCCACAAGGGCATTGAGCCATCCAAGACCAGGTATAGTGGCTCATACCTATAATCCCAGCACTAGGGAGGCTAAAAACAGGAGGATCACTATGAGTCTGAGTTGCCTAGTGATACCCTATACCAAATACATTTTTAAAAATAATAAAATTAAAATAAAAAGTTGAAGAAAATTTAAAAACTGCCCAGTTATGTAGTGATCCATGTGGAAGAGTAAGTAGGCTGCCAAGCAGGAACTAAGGTGGCTATGGATCATCCAAAAACAGTTTCTCAAGCTTGACTGGTGTGATGGTCTAGGCCAGATAATTATGTATTATGGGTTGTTATCCTTTGCCTTATCAGATGCATAGCAGCATTTCTGTCCTGTATCTCTGAGATGCCAGTTGCTCTAGTTATTGCAACTGAAATTGTTTTTAGGCAATACGAAATGTCCCCTGGGGGGCAAAATTGCTCCTACTGGAGAAATACTTTTAAAGGTAGACCTATACTTTTGAAAATTCACTTGCATCTCAGTTTGCTACCAGATCAAAGTGTCTACATTTTCCTCTTCAATTAGTCACAATTATTTTTTACTTCACAAAGCTATTTGATTGCTTAAAAAGCATTTAATTTTTTCCATTTTGAGAAATTTCAAAATCTAATCCTCAAAACTATTTAGGGTAATTTTATTGTTTTATGTTTTAGTACCAAAAATTGAACTCAGGATCTTGTGCTTGCTTTTGCCTTGTAGGCACTGTGCTGCTGAGCTATATCCATGGCTAGGGTGCTTTTAAAAATAAAAATTTCCAGACAGATGTGGTAATGTAGTCTCAGCTACCCAAGAGACTAAGGTGGAAGGATTGCCAATCTGAGACTAACCTAGCCAACATAATGAGATGCTAAAAAGAAATCTATATACAGATATGTATGTATGTATAATTAATATAAAATTACCACCCACACCTAAAAAAATGATTCAGGGCTGGGGACATAGTTCAGCGGTATAAACTCATGCCTGGCAAGCGCAAGGACCTGGGTTCACTCCCCCTGTTACCACTTGCCCCCTGCCCACCATGCCATGCCAGCCCCATGCTGTGTGTCAGGACCAGGCATGAAACTGGGTGTAGTGGCACACACCTATAATCCCAGAGCTGGAGAAGTTGAGACAGAAGGATCACTATGAGTCTGAGCTGCATAGTGGGAGCCTGTACCAAACAAATAAATAAAAAGTTTTAAATATTACATTGGTAAAAATACCATTAACTGAAACTATGGCCTTTAGCAAAATTTCATGTGTTTATTCACTTATTTTTTTTTTGGATCATAATCTAACAATGCAGTCTAAGATCTCACATTACTTTTTGTTGCTGTCTCCCTAATCTTTTCATCTGTGATAATTCCTCAGTATTTCCTTGTTCTTTATAACCTAAAATTTTTGAACAGTTCTTGTCAATTATTTTGAGAGTGTCCCTCAGTTTGGGTTGGTCTGCTATTTTTTCCTGGGTAGACTAGAGATAACAGGTTTAGGAAAAAGGTGAAGTACCCTTCTGTTCAACTCACATTATGGGGCACATGATATCAAAATGGGATGGTAGCTGCCAGATTTTTCCTTTGTAAAATCTCTGTTTTTTTTCCCCTCTGTACTAGTTTTTTGGAAGTGAAGTACTAAGACTACCCCACAATCAAGGACAAGAAAATTAAGCTCTGAATTAAAATCTACCTCCTACAGAAAGGAATGTCCACATATATTATTTGGAATTCTTTTAGTAGTTTTGCCCCTTCTTCCCCATTTATTTATTTAGTCTTTCATTTTTACCAGTATTGACTCATGGGTGTGTATTTTATTATTTGGGTTATAATACAATAGTATTTAATTGTTTTAGTTTTAGACATTTGGGAACTCTTTGGGATTGGTTGGCTTCTTTGTCCCCCTGACATGTCCTTATCTTTTTTTTTTTTTTTTTTTTGTGGAACAGGGGATTGAACTCAGAGCCTTGTGCTTGCCAGGGAAGTATTTATTCTACTGAGCCATCTCCCCAGCCCTTCCTCATCTTTTTTGTTTTTGAACAATTCCCATACTTTTTGCTAAGGTGTTCCAAGTTCATCTTGTATTTTCCTTGTTCTAGAAATAATATTATTTTTCCAAGGAGTCCTGATTCTTTTCATGCTAAAATAATTGGAAACAAGTATCTGGGTGCTAGGTGTGTGCATTATTCCTTGGGTACCCTTGGTTATAGGATCTTTCAAAAGGCAGAAGTAGGAAGTATTTGTCTGAATATAATAGGTTCTCATCTCTTTTCTCTGCTTTCTTGTAACTTCTTACTCTAAAAGTGAGAAATTTGAATCTCATTTTCTATAATTTATTCACCTGTATTTTTTCAGCCCTAGAATACATACAAAGTAATTTTAGAACGAATGACTTATACCTGTGTGAGAAATACATTTATCAACTAGAGTGTAGTTGGCACTATGCATGTTTTTTGCCTTTGGCTTTACAATATACATTCATTTTTTTTGGCCAGCTCAGCTCTAGTGGGGCTGATGCAGCATGTGGTGCCCAGGATCAAACTGTGGTCCCTGGGATTTGGCTAAGCTTGCCTAAGCAGGTGCTTTAGACCACTGAGCTATCGCACCAGCCCCTACAGGATTCATTCAAAACATACAATAGTTACTGAAGTTAACTTATTTTCCCCTCATCTTATTCATTGAGGTTGTGGCATATTTGTAATACAGTTAGATTTATTTGTCTCAAGTGGCATTCATCATAGGACTCCCTGAAATATAAAAACTGTGTATATAGTAAAGTTTGGTTTGTTGGATTTTGACAAATGGGTAGAGTCCACCACCCCATTACCACAGAAAGCACTTCTATCCTCCTGTAAATTTGCCTTCTGTGACCCCCCTCAGCCCCTGACAACTGGCTGTAATCTGTGTGTGTATGTGTGTGTGTGTGTGTGTGTGTGTGTGTGTGTTAATGAGGATTGAACTTGGGACCTTGCCTTCGCCAGCCAGCCAGGCATGTAAGCCCTTGGGCTAATCATAGTAATTATAGTCATCATCATGTGAGAGACAAACAGGAATATTCAAAAATATTGTCAACAATGTAGTTCTTTAAATTTTAGGATTATTCACATGTTACTGAAAATTGATGCACTAATACATGTTTTTCATTAGTAGTACTTTTTTGGAAAATTATTAGGTCATTTGTTTGAAATTAATCTCAATTTCATCAAAGAATATCAACCAGGCTACACGTTGTATTATTCAGCTTTCAGTTCTCTGACAAAATAGAAAAGGTTTATTTTGGCTCCTATTTTCAGAGGTTTTAGTCCATGTCATGCAGATTCCATTACTATGAACTTGGGTCAGATCATCATGGTAGGGTTGGGGAGAGGTGGGAAAGGGAGATTGAAAGGAAGAGAGAGACCTTCAAAGGCATTTCCACCAGTGACCTACTTCCTCCAACTACCTCTTAATGGCCCATTCAGCTGTCAGTACATTAACCCACTGATAACATTAGTAACCACATGATCTAATCACCTCTTTAGGCTTCACTTCTAAATATTTCTGCACTGAGAATCAAGCATTCAATACATGTCTCTTGGAGGATTTATTAGATGCAAACTATAACCCATGCCTACATAATTGTCCCAAGACTACATTTTTCAATTCCACATTATAGAAAACATCAACTTTCTGTATTAAATACCTAACTGTAAAGAAAATCTATAGTGTTTCTTTGTAGTAATTCTGAATAAATGTATACTTTACCTTAGTTCACACTTTCCATGCTACAAAGTCAGAACCCTACATTTAAGATCTGCTTTTTAAAAAATACCTTATAAACATTCTTTTCAAATTTCTAGATGTATCTCTACTAAACGTGGAGTTCAGTGACCTCACATGTTCCATCCTCAAGTTTTATCAACTTTTTGCCATACATTAAAATATCTATATTGTTTTGCTAAAATATTCTGTTAAAATTGATTTGTCATGTCATTTTATCCCTAAGTATTTCAGTGTGTATCTTAAAGAAAACAAACTTGATATAGATGTTTTCTCTGATAACCCCAATGTATTATCACATCTAACAGAATTAGTGATAGTTCCTTAAGATCATCTGATACCCAGTTCATAAGCAAATTTGCTTGTCTAAAATAATTCTTCAGTTAATTTGGTCCAGATATAAATAGTCCCACTTTTTGTAATTGGTTGTTTTGTGTCATATCTATTAACCAAAAATAGGTGTTCTTCCTCCTGTTTTTTATGTCTGTTTTGTGAAAGAGGTTTGGTCACTTATTCTAGAGAATTCATGGGTTTAATTTGTTTATCTATATTTTTGTAGACTAGAAGTTAGATTGAGCCTTGTTTACATTCAGGATTAGTTATTTTTGGCTAGAACACTTTATATATGGCACTAATTTCTATTTCTTTAAATAAGAAGGTACATAATGTTTGATTTTTCTACTTTTAGTCATGCTAAGTTGACCAGTCAATTAAGGTGATAATGACCTTCTCACTGTAGTGTTCCCGGACCATAGCTACAGTTCAGCAGCACAAGCACCTGACTCGCAAGCGCAATGTCCTGAGTTTGATTTTCCATACTGAGAAGAAAAAATATATATAGTGTTCCTGGTATGATACTAAAATCATTTGATTCTTGTCTGAACCAGTTTTTCAAATAGAGTTGAAAAATGATCATTTTCTAGTTATATCACTGCCTCTACATTTATTAGTGGATGTTAACTAAACTTCACTTTACAGGGCCAGCAAGATAGCTCAGTGCCTACTTAAGCAAGCTCAGGAACCAGGTTTGATACCCTCCACAACATGTAGTGCAGGCCCTGCCCCCCTCCCCCATGTGCACTGAGTGGGCCACCAAGACCAGGCATGGTTGTGCACACAAGGTTGTTTTCAGCACTGGGGAGGCTGAAAACAGAAGGATCACTATGAGTTTGAGCTGTGTAGTGAGACCCTGTACCGAATATATTAAAAAAAACCCAAAGCTTCACTTTCTACACCAGAGGTATTTGGTTAACTTGAAATATACTTCACATGAGAAAAGCAGAATAAACAAAGAGAAAAATAGCATCAAATTTCAGAGTAATTAACTGCTGTCCTAGCAACTTCCCATGGTGTCCAGTTACTTTTGTTTTTTATAAATGCTATTATGAAATCATGGGTTTTTATGTATTTAGAATATTTTTAGTTAACTACAGGAATTATTTAATCTTTTTTTTTTTAAAAAAACAAAAACAAAAACATTTCTTATCTTTGGTCTCTAGGAGCCCCTCCAGGCTGGCTTCTGTGTCCTTTTGATAAAATCACATTGGCCTTTGTTACCTTTGTTGGTTCTTGGCCCAACAGGGTATTCCCAGGTTTATCTTCATTCTTTCCTCAGACTTATAATTATCAATTTTTAAACATGATTTGTACTTTTTAAGTAGAGAATTCTATTTAGAAATACATACTATGTGCTATTTCTTTTAGTGATTGAGTTGTTATTTCTTTTAGGATTTTTTAGTGGATATAACCAGAAACCAGATTTTTTGTTTTTGTTTTTTTAGAAAAGAGCTCAGGAGTCAACACTGAAATTGAAAATAAGGGGTCAGGGAGATGGCTCAGTAGAATAAGCGCTTCCCTGGCAAGCACAAGGGCCTGAGTTCAATCCCCAGTTCTGCCAAAAAAAAAAAGAAATTGAAAATATATGACAAAAGTTTTCTTGTATAAAGTTAAAAAAACATAGGTCTTATTACAAAATATAGAGGAGGTCTTCACTGCCAAGTTCTTTCTAACCTTGCCAATTTTTGCTGACTGTATTATACGGTGTGGTAGTTTTATATTCTTTTATACCTTATAGTAATGCATTGCAAAGTATTTTTAATGGAAAATATTAAACATAAAAATAAACATGAAGGCGACCAGGGAGATAGCTCAGTAGAATAAACACTTGCTAGGCAAGCGCAAGGGCCTGAATTCAATCCCCGGTTCTGCCAAAAAATAAAAAATAAATATTAATACAGATATTCCTTTTTTAATGTCCTCTTTAACAACTATTTGGAATTATAACCTGCTGCTCAGACTTATGACCTCACCCCCCTTTTTTGGTACATCTTGTTTATAGAGCTTTAATGTCTTTTTTGGTATATGCCTTATTTTTCACTTGTTGCTCAGACAAAATACCTGACATCCAAAAGTAGAGGGGATGTTTTATTTAGCTCACAGTTTATAGAGGTTTCTGTCCATCATTGGCTGAATCCAAGGCAGGGTGGCACAGCAGATGTGCATTGTAGAGGAGCAACAGTTCACGCTAGCCAGAAGGTAGCAAACCAAGCAAGAAACAAGACAAGCCTCTCTCTCTATTTCTTATATCAAGGATACTAGGATTAGTGTGGTGCCAAAGCAATCACACTAATTAACCATCTGATTTAGTAATCACACATCCTTAATCCTAGCACCCTTAATTGCAGCATTGCACCATTAATCAGTCACACACTCTAGAACTAGCCATCTCTGAAAAAGCTCCAACTATGACTGTATATATCATAGTGATATATGTGTACCTATGTTTATAGCAGCACAATTTGTGATAGCAAACTCTTGGAAACAACCAAGATGCCCATCACATGAGAAATGGTTGAAAAAGATGTGGTATTTCTATATAATGGAGTATTATTCAGCTATAAAAAATGATAAACTTGAAGCATTTATATTTAAGTGGATGCCACTTGAACATATACTCGTAAGTGAAATAAGCCAGACACACATGTGCAAATATCGTATAGTCTCCCTAGTATAAGAAGACAAAAGAAGAAATATATGTAGAAATGTTCAACAACAACTAAAGGCAATTGAGTCAGATAGTTAAGGCAAACTTAATGGCATATGCTGCAGGGTACTATTCAGCTTTTCTTCTGGATGGTTAACAACCTAAGTGCACAGATCAAAATTGGAGAAATAGAAGAGCCACAAGGTCAGCCAACATTTTGGCCCTAGCCTTTCAAGGTCAGCGAAGACTCAGGGCATAGGAGAACCTGTACTGTAACATCATGAAACTCAGTTGAGCCCGAAATTTTCTCAACAAGGAGATTATGGAGGCACAGAGCAAGGATATCAATGATCTATAGTGTACTTGGGGAGAGTCACAGGGAGAGAAAACTTTCTCTCAGGCTCTCATAGAAAGCAAACTGGTCAAGCATTGGCCATGACTCATCCACATGGATTAAACAGACAAAGGATCTACAGAGTAAGGTACAGGATTACAAGATAAACCCTGAGGGGACTTCACTGACCTCATCAGATACAAAAGCTACATCTTTTGTATAGGTCTTGGTCTATCTTGATCTTAACCATCCAGCAGAAAAGTGTAAAAATGAGGTATATAATATGGGGCCATAACAATAAGTTGAGCTGTAAATGGCTATAGTCAACAACTTCTTCAGATAACTCACTATTAATGTGGGATGCTGCACTGTGTTGGATTGCATCGCCGAGTCCAGGCACCTAAATTGCTTTAATGACAATGGAGTGCTCATCTGGTGTAGACAAACAAAAGGGGGGATACAAAAGAAGAATCATGATATGTGTGTATAAACAGTACAGTTAGGATAAATATGCCGTGCTTCTGCATAATTCTATGAGAGGCAAGAATTGCACCAATAGTGGTTGGACAAGATATTATGTCGGCTTCTGGTGCTATGGACAAGCACTAGGAAAATAACAAGGTAGAAAGTATTAATTATTGAATCTGTGATATAATTCAGGTATGAAAAGTAAGATAAGTAAACAGCTACACTCTCTTAATTCACTGATAAGAGACATTGGCTATAATAATGTCTGTAAATATAATATGTATGCACCTTGTATGATACCAAAACATTATGAAAACAGTATGCAATGTATTAATTTATCGAATCTGTCCTGTTAATTTGTCTTGAAACTGTCTCATTGGTATTTGTACTTCAATAAAATAAATAAATAAGACTTTGGAGGAACAATTAGACAGAAGCCATTATAGTGTAGCATACCTTATTTAAGCAGTACTGTAATTTTTGCTGATTGTATTATATAGTACAGTAGTTTTATATGCAGTTATATATTATAGTACTGCATTTAAAAATTATGCAAATAAAGGCAAAGTTATCAAGAAAATGGGCTTTTCTGTGACCATTTCTTTGCTTTGAGTATTATAATTTACAATCTACAGGTCTTCATTTAGCAACCAACTCATTTGACCTACATATTCGCAGGAATAGAACAAGGTTATTAAATGAGAAATGTCCATGTGACCCTCATCTCTCTCATCCATTTTTAAGAATCACTATACTAATCAATTATCTGTTATTGTAATAAAATACCTGAGATGACCAATTTAATAAAAGGAAGAGTTCATTTTTGACTCACACTTTAGAGATTTCATTCTATGACTGATTGGACCCTGTCTTAGTTACTCTTTGGTTGCTGGGACAAAAACCTGACACTCAAAATGAAGGAAGAAAATGTTTATTTAGCTCCCAGTTACTGGAGGTTTCAGTCCGTACTCAGCTGGCTCCAAGGCAGAGCGGCACAAGGCAGAAAACAACCTTTCATGGTGGGGGAAGGAGAAGAGCAAGAGCACAAGGAGAGGTAGCAGCAGCTCAAGCAGCTCGCTTCTCTTCCCACCTTATATTGTAATGCAAATTACCTACTCCAGGGCAGGTGCAGCATCCACACCCACAGTAATCAATCACAACCTCCTAGAAGCCACCCCAAGACTGCTTGAGGCTTTGAGGGGACCCTTAGACACAAACCATATAGACCTATTACTTGGGCAGCATGATACACAATGGTGGGAGCACATGGCAAAGGAAGACCATTCACCTCCTGGCCAGAACAAAAAGGAGAAAGAAGAGACTCCCAAGTCCCCTTTGGGAGCAGCCCTCAATGACCTCAGGAAGAGGTCTTAATGTTTCTACTACTTCCCATGGGCCAAGGACAAACCTTTACCACATGGGCCTCTGGGGAACATTTAAAATCCAAATGATAGCACAAACTCTCAGCCAGTGTTTGATTTTTTAATTTAAAATGTATTCATTTGTAATATTTTTACTCTGAAAATTTTGGTTCCTATTATAATACTGACTTTACTTATATACTTAATAGTTTCAGAATAACAGCAAATTTTAATACTACAAATGAGATTACTATAATTTTAAGATTTCCTTTCATCTTTTTGACCTTAGACCTTATTCTACTGAGGGTACA
Source organism: Ctenomys sociabilis (assembly GCA_004027165.1). Lineage (NCBI taxonomy): Eukaryota > Metazoa > Chordata > Mammalia > Rodentia > Ctenomyidae > Ctenomys > Ctenomys sociabilis. The sequence goes on along the minus strand of PVKA01003936.1, from coordinate 44,847 downwards.
GAGTGAAAATATTGTCCTAAAAAGTTAAAAAATAAATAAAAAGAAAAAAAGAAAATATTGCCCTATAAGCTTGGTTGGAATAATTTTTTTCTCTATGTGGTCATGTCATGAACTTTTTTTTTCAGTACCAGGGATGGAACTCAAGACCTTGCACTTGCCAGGCAGGCACTTATACTGCTGAGCTATCTACCTGGCCCCTTCATGAGCTTGATTTACAGTTAGACTCATTTGATTCAATTTGTCTTTAGTTTTTAGTAACTACTTTGGCTTTTCTTCCATACTTCAGTTCATTATTTTTAGCCATTGACATGATATCCAACTTCAAAATTATTTGAAAAATATACAGAGAAGCTTTACATCCACCCATTTCCTGTCCCTTCCACCTGGACCCCTCTTTCGCTCCAACAGATAAACATTTTTCTTAGGCTTTCTGCCTCAATGTTTATCACTTGTACATTAGAGTCAAACATTCTAACTACAGTAAGACCTTGGTTTGTGAGAATAATTTATTCCGCTTATAATCCAAAATGTATATATCAAGGGAAGGAGGAAGAGAAAGACAGAGAAATCAGTTGTGATTGTGAGATATCCTACAGAGCAAGTTGCTTGTTTTTTTTTTTTTTTTTTTTTTTTGTCTTTTTGAGACAGGGTCTCACTATGCAGTTCAGGCTGGCCCTAAGCTCACTTTGTAGCTCAGGCTGGTCTCGAACTCACAACAATCCTCCTGCCTCAGCCTCCCAAGTGCTGGGATTACAGGCTTGCGCCACCACGCCCGGCCCTTGAGCAAGTTGCTTGTAATCGGAGTTTGGACTGTAGATCCAATTGTAGGAGTATTGTCAGTCAGCCTAGGATTCTTCTTGCTCGATTCAAGAATCAGGAAAGCACAACTTTGCTAGCAGTTCTGATGTTACCAGGTAATGCTCAGTGCCAATGCTAGGCAGATAGCTGCTGGTAACTGCCACTGCCAGCTGTACAGTCTGATGCCAACTTATACTGGACAACATAGGTCAGTCTGATACCAGTGCTGGACACTGGAGGTCAATTCTACCAGATGCTGTGTCTTTGCTGCTGGCCTTTGTTGGCTGCTGTCTCTGGAGCTCTTTGATGTTTATTCATCTTTCTTTGGAAGATTAAAATTCAGGTGGATTTTCATAAGACTTTTGGAGACCATACTACCTGAAAATTAAATCACAAGCAGGTTTACATGAACACCAAATGAAGTCTTCACTTTAACAGGGCCTAGGCTGCAGCACAGAGAAACTAGTACACAAGAAGGAGACCTAGACTAATACTGGACATAGGCCTGGGAAGTGCAACTATTTTAAGACCTTGCACTTGCCAGGCAGGCACTTATACTGCTGAGTTATCTACCTGGCCCCTTCATGAGCTTGATTTACAGTTAGACTCATTTGATTCAGTTTGTCTTTAGTTTTGTAATCGGAGTTTGGACTCCAATTCAGTGAGGTTGAAGACTATAACCAGGGAATCTTCTGGAAGGTTTGCCGTGAATATGGGGTATGCAAATAAGGGGCCCAGATCTCTTCTTCCCTGATCTTAGCCTTCTCTAAGGTGCTCTCTCCTTCTCAAAAATACAACAGTATCATCTGAAGGGGAGAATGGACTGCAGCCATATTGGAGTGGAAAATGGTGGATTGATAGGAAAAACCCTGAAGCAAGTCCTTCCAGGAGAAAAGAGGAGCAAAGGGTGGCCTGGAGGAAGGGTAGGCAGCCACTAACTTGGCCACATAACCCCAACCTGCAAAGGAATGATGACTCAGGTGCTTCCCTTCTGTCTCAGGTGTAGGCTCTCTGACAGAGAGGCTCTCTTTAGAATTGTTCCTTTGTGATTCGTTCATATCTTTCTTTGTTTAATATCCTATGATTATTACCTGCCTCTTCCATAGAGTTTGCCAAGAGCAAGAAAACATTTCTAGCTACCTTCTTTACCCAATGCCTATCATAATCTATATACCGTGCTGCTGAAAAACTTGTATTTTAATCTGTACTCTGCGGCTAAGTGTCTACCATAGTTGTCTGCTATATATTCTGCCATTTCTGCATTTGCTGTCTGTATTAAACTACAAACTTTCAGTTATTCTGGTGCCCAATCTTTTCTCATTCTTGTGTATTGCCCTGTGGCACAGACTACATTCAACTTTTTTCATGTTCATCTACCTTGGTACAGCACTTCGTCATTTTATGTTGTTTTTGGTATCTTGTTTAATGAATTTGAGGGCTAGGGAGATAGCTCAGTACCACAAGCACCTGATTGGCAAGTGCAGAGCCTTGAGTTCAATTCCCAGTACCCAGCAACAATCAAAAACACTTCTGTAACTATGTTTAGAAAGAATTTATGTCTTTTTTTCCAAGACATTGTAGTTCTTTGAAAGTCAGGACTTCTCCATCACTATTTGAAATAAAAAGCAAATCTATTAGGAATATAATGTTGCTGAATACATGGTTAATTGAATGAAAGGGCACATTTTGCTTTTCTAATTAAGGTCCATGCTTACCAACAATTTGACACTAGTAGCACCAGTGCTGCATTTCAATCCAAGTTTACTAAAGATTTAATATGAGTCTTCACCCCAAAATATAAGTTATAGGAAGTTATAGGGGTTTTAAAATATTCAAATTAATCTATGGGAAAGGAGGCAGAAATCTTTCTAGTCATAGGATTTTTTAAAAAATCCTTCATCACTGTTTAGAGAATGTAGCTTGAAGACACACTCAAGGAAAATATATTCAGGAGGGCACTACTTTGATTCTTGGCCTCAGTTCCTGTTTGGCTTAGCTCCCCTGTTGGTGGCCCAGAACTTGCCTGGTGAATAGGAGAGTGAGAAGCAAATCTGACTGTCTGGAAAACCTACTTAGGTTGACTTGGATTGCTTTTGATCCTGTTTGCTATTATGTCGACTATTCTTTGTGCTGGTAAATGAACAAGATTCTTGGGGTTTTGTAGAAGAATAAAAACCCAGAAAAGCCAGACTATTTACAACACTACTTGAAAATGTGTCATTAGTCCTATAATAACTCTGAAGCTACTTTTCATGGGATAGATTCTCTGTTAATTTGCTTCATGATTAGTGTATGAAGAAGCAGCTGAGGTAATATGTCCCATCTGTCCATGTCTCTCTTCCTTTTCTCTCACCACCAAAGATGACGCTGGAGATTCTTCAGGGGAGAATTCAAAAATTAACTTTAGAATATATTAGTATTCAAAAAAAGAATATATTTGTATTCATACTAAGAAAATACATTTTGGATTTACTTATAGGTCCTGTGATTGCCTTGGAGTTTAATGGAGATGGGGCTGTAGAAGAGTGTCGACTTATTATATATAAGACATTCAATGGGACCAAGGTATATGACTTTGACTATATCCGAGTCTGACCTATTTTATTTCCTCTTCCTTACAACTAAATAGTACTTTTATCTTTCTTTTAAACTAGCACATAGATTTTTAGAAATCATCATAAATAATTAGGTACTAAGCTTTGGATTTTCTTTGCTAAACTAAAACTTTGTTTAAAATAATAAGAAAATAAGAATTTATTAACTTTCGATGAAACAGAATTTTTAAAGTAAAAAGACAAGCCCTTGCACTTTTAAAAAATAGTGGTATATTCTCTAGAAAGACAATCCCATTGCCTGGGGTTCATTTTTATTTGTTTCAGTAATTTATCACCAAACATTAAATTTGAGGTAGATCTTGAAATTACATTTATGGAGGTATTCTCTAAATATAGGGCTGGGAAGATAGATCAGTAGAATAAGTGCTTGCCTGGCAAGCTCAAGGACCTGAGTTCAATCCCCGGTTCTGCCAAAAAAGGAAAAAAGAAGACTGAATCTAAATATGTTCTTGAAGTTTATCTATGAATTTTTTAGGGAAAGGTCTACAGGGTGTTCAGGGTCTCACTGCTAGGTTGGATTCATAGTGATCTGCCTGTTAACAGCCTCACAAAAGCTGAAATTACAGGCTCACACCACCATGCCCAGTCTCAATTGCCATCTCAGCATGTCCTGCTTGCAGGCACTTTGATCCTCTGAGGTATTTGGCCGGCCCTGTCCTCTTGATTTGTATTGAATTTTCAAGATTTGGACTACTTTATCTTCTGTCTTATTTTATCATCATAATAGTACTAAGGAAGAGGGAAAATTTCAGATTTAATAGAAAAAGGAACTGATGGTTGAAATGATTATGATTCAAACTTTTTAGACTTAAATTGTTCAGATGTTCATTAATTTAACTTTCTCATTTTACAAGTGTGGAAACTGACTACAGGAAAGTTTATTAAATTGCCAGCACTGTGCAACTATTTTATGATAAAGCTAGAATAAAACCCGTATCTTCTATTTTCCTGGCTGACATTTGTAAAGCCACACTTGAAGGAGTTCTACTGAAGAGTTTTAGTGAATATAGTTCATTTAAAATTATTAAAATATGCTGGGAGGTGTGATACACACCTATAGTCTCAGCTACTTGGGATGCTGAGGCAGGAAAATCACTTGAGCCTACGAGTTCAGTGTTAGCCTGCACAATACCTTGTTTCAATGAAAGGAAATATAGCACAGTGTTAGAACATTTGCCTGCCATGAGCTAGACCCTGGGTTCAATCCTAAACACTGCAAAAATAAGTGAATAAAATAAAATTAGTACTATATCTTCAGCAGCTTTGAAAAGAATATTGTATTTTGCTTCTCAGCCTACTGAGGCTTTTATTAGAAAATAAAAAAAAAAAACTAATAGTTCTTTAAATCTTACTCTCAGCTTTCATAATATTGAATGTTATACAGTAAACACTAAAATTCCAGGTGTCATAAAATATAACTTAAGTCTTATAAAAGGAAAGACATTAATTATATCCAAGTGATTTTAAAAGAGCTTAATTTACATCATAGCTATTGAAACCATATTGTACACATGTCATGGAAAATATGAATTAAACGCTATAAATGATGTGTTTTAATTTCTTTTAGATAAGCTTGTGAGTTTAATCTGTGGTGATATGGGCTTTGGCATTTGGAGGTCACAATATTTAATTTTTATTTATTTTACATTTAAAATAGATGTTTGTATCAGAGAACAAGGAGACAGCATCTGAAGATGTAGACAACTTCTACAACTTTGTTGATATACACATGGGAATGTGAAGTGCAATGTGGAACCAAGGATTTGGTATCAAGCCCTTTCCAACTTTTATGTATAAAGTCTGATAATATGCTTTTGTGTACTGGCAGTGAATTTTATTAATGCTGAAACTGTTGTGTTTTTAATAACTCATTGAATACTGCAACTATCAAAATAGTTCAATTAAGTAGTTTAAATTTTCTTTAAAACTATTCAGCCCAGTTCAATAAGCATACAGTTTTCTTTCTTTGCTTATAATACTTTTAGAAAATGGAAGTGACAGTTCATGATTTTAATCTTAATTAAATGTTTTTTCAAATATCTAATAATTTAAACTTTTCAACTTTCCTCATAACTTTATATTTGTGTAAGATTACATTTCATGACTTACTTTACCTTTTTTAATTTATAGAGATTTGTTACTATTTGATTAGGATGAACCTATGCGCATTTTTTCATGTATTATATATAGCTGGTTACATAATTGCCTCCTAGTTGCATTAAATAACTAATGAGATTTTGTACATGAGTTGACATACTACTTTTTAAATTGAATTTTTAATTTAATTTTATTTTTTTGGTGGAACCAGGGATTGAACTCTGGCCCTTGCGCTTGCCAAGCAAGCACTTATTCTACTGAGCTATCTCCCTGGCCCCTTAAATTGAATTTTTAAAAAGAAAAATAAGTGGCACATGACTATAGCCTACTCGAATGGTTCAAGCAGAAAGATCACTTCATCCCAGGAGTGAAGCCAGTCTGGAAAACAAAACTAAAACAAAGAAGAAAAAGTAAAGAAATAGACATTTGATAACTAGCTTTGCAAATAACTCTAACAACAGTATATAGCATTGTAAGACTACATAATAACTAGTATGACCATTTGAATAAATTACACATTTTTAAAATACAATTGTTAGATATCTCTTCTGCTTCTGATAAGAAAAGTTATATGCATTAGGAAAACTGTAGAAGCCTAACTACCAGCAGTTTTTATAAAGGTGATTACTGTTTGATCAGCTATCTTCAGGGCTATCAAGAGATTTAGAACAAAACTTTGTTATCTTTAGGTAAGAAATAAGCATGATGATAAGCTATGCAGATTGTTGAAAAGTTTAGTGTATATATATATCAAATAATATAAGTATGATAAAGTTATTTTGGTTGCTTTCAGGGCAATATTTCTCAAATCTACTTGATCATAGTAATTTGCCAGGAGGCAAGGCAGGACTATTTGTTCAAAAGACTATATTCTTAGATCCAATCCTCAGATGCACATAGTCTTTAGATGAAACTCTTTTAAAGGGTATGTTATAATCAGTTCAAAAGGTGTTGATATGTAGATCATGTGTGAAGGTGCTGAACCTGCCATCCACAAAACATCTAATAGGAAAACATCTTTCACAAGCCCACATTTTTGTTTATTTTTCAGTACAGGGAACAAACCCAGGGCCTCACACATGCTAGGTAAGTGTTCTACCACTGAGCCATATACCAAGCCCTATAGTCCTACTTTTTAAAAAGGCCTATTTTAAAATATGAAATTTATTTCTCTTTTTGTAAAATTCAAACCAAAAAAACTGCAAAACTTCCTTTTGATTGTTACTAAAAATACATTATGTCTAACATGTTTGTTGATATTTTCAGATTAACTGCTCCATTGAATTGCATGCTAAGTTGTAGAAATATACATTAGAAAACTCTTCACTTTAAATTAGTAATAATGAGCAACCACACTGTGCCTAGGTCTGTGCTAACCATTAGCACTGTGCCATTTCTTTCTTTTTTTTTTTTTTTTTGTATTTAGTACAGGATCTCACTATGTAGCTCAGACTCATAGCGATCCTCCTATTTTCAGCCTTCCCAGTAGTGGGATTATAGGCGTGTGCCACCAAGCCTGGTCTTGGTGGCCAGCACAGCACACCCAGGGATGGGGCCAACGTGGCATGTGGTGCAGGGGATTGAATCCCAGTTTTTGCACTTGTCTAAGCAGGTGCTTATTCTGCTGAGCTATCTCAGTGACCCTTCATTTAATCTTTTATAAGAGTTTATGTTATAAAATCAGTAGGATTTCATAAGGTGAAAATAAAAATTTGTCACAGGTTTAATGTAATTTTGATAATAATTTATAAATAATTTTTTGCAAATAGTGATTAGAGGGCATTAACTTGTACTTTAGTTAAGCTACATTAAATGTATTGCTTCCTATCATGATTACATTATTAAAAATCACATTAAAATAATCGCAATACGTTTTTGTTTTTGAAAACTAAAATACAATGCTATGCAACAATACACATTTATCTATGGTATTTTAACAAACTCAGGAATATAAGGAAGATGTTGATTTAAAGTTTTCCATTAAATTTAATATCTGTTAATCAAAGCCTAAAAAAAATTTACTCTTCAATTAGATAAGAGATTTTATCAATGTTTAATCTTTCTTTCTTTTCTTTCAATGGTGCTGAGGCTTAAACCCAGAACCTCTTGCATGCTAGGCAACCACTCTATCATTGGCTATATCCCCAGCCTAATTTGTTGTTAAGGATATTCATAAGGAATGTTTGAAAAGATTTTTTAAATAATGATAGGTTTTTTTAATTCTAAACTTTGATAGTACTCAAAATATACCATATTTCATTTTTGAAATAGATTTTAAATTCGTGAAAAATTATGAGCAATGAAAACTTAGTAATTTTATTAAGTTATACATGTTTAAACATATTAGTTTCTTTTCTATTAGTAAGTACTGTTGGTTTGGTTTTGTTTCTGTATATTTATGTGTATCTTATATGCAATTTATCTAGTGTTTATAAGATATGATTTATAATAAATGTTAAAATGAAAATGGTTTAGCATTCATTTTTTTGTTTTCATTTGTTTTGAGACAGGATCTTGCTATGTAGTTTAGGCTGGCCATGAACTCACTATGTAGTCCCAGCTGGCCTTGCACATATGGTAGTCCTCTTATGGGCATGAGACACCATGGCTAGCATGACACTCATTTTTTTTTGTAACACTGATTTTTGAAGAGCACATCTATAACATACATGTGCCATATTTTTAATGTTAAAAGTAAAATAAAATTTTCCAATCTGTTGTATGTTAGAAATTGTTGTATGTGTATGTCTTTCTGTGTATAATCAGGTACTGTAAAAGATGCAAAGGAAGTAGAAAACCTTCTTTAATCTAAGCAATTTCCAAAATAATGCTTCATTTACTAGAAGGAATCCTATTTTATTATCACTCAATATTCACTAAGATTGGGTGTCTTTACTTCTGTATTGTTAAAACATGAATTTATTATAATACGTACTTTCAGGTTTATACAAGTAGACCTTATTTTTGAGTTGCTACCAAATTTTCCAGGCTTTTGTGTTCAATTTTTCCCTCTCTTAGCCCATAAATTGGAAGTATTAAAGTTCCAAATTGGTCAGTTTTTAAATAATATTATTTTTATTTCTACTTATAAAGGTTCTATACATATATCACAACATTTGGAGCACTAGAAAAAACAGAAATTGCAAGACAATAATAAAATTCTTACTGTGTAATTCTTGGTGTCTAAAATTTATTTTATTCATTCATATGTTACTGTCCTCAATAAAAAGACCATATTGTAATTATGATATTACTTCAAAACCCATTCTAGAAAGTAGTTTAAAAGTTTTAACACTCAGAAAACCAAACTTCTTGTGAATTATACTGATATGCTACAGTTTGTATCTGGAATATCCCATTTTCCCAAAGCCCTTGTATTAAAAAACATGGTTGGGCCAAGGATATAGCTCAGTGGCACAGCACCTGTCTGGCTAATGCTTGAATTCGATTCCTGGTAGCAAGAAAAACAAAAAGAATTTTTTAAGACATGGTTGCCAGCCTGTGGTACTATTGGGAGGCAATAAGAGGTAGGAGAAGAAAGTTAGGTCACTGGGGACATGCCATTGAAGGGGATATGGAGATCCTGGTTCCACTATGCACCTGCCTCCCATGATGGGCTTCCTCAACACAGACCTCCAAGCATCAGGCCATCTGACCATGAAATGAAACCGAGAGCCAAAATCAATCTTTCTTCTAAACGATTATTTCAGGTATTTGCTACAACAACCAAAATCTAAGTAACAAAAAATGAAAAAAAAGTTATGAAAATGGAGTCACTATTAACCTGTTTTTCTCTTTGGGTAGACTGAATATTGGGGGGGGGGGATAAGCCTAATACTTTGTCTCTTTCCTTATATGACATTTTGGTGTTTAGTTGCACACTGCAAGATGCTCAGAAATGGTGATTGCTTCTTTTCCTGGTGATTGAGTGCTTTCCTGGCGAAGGCCAATTCTCATCTAGAAACAGTCAGCATAGGTGATAGAGAGCCCCCTAGAATTCTCACTTTAGTTCTGATCATCCCTTGGGAGCTGTCTTCACTTCTTCAATTTCATCTGGTCCACTTGTAATTGGACTAATGAGCCTTAACTTACAAACTGTGACAAGTAATTAACCAATATTTGTAAAATGCCTTGAAAATGAAAAGTACTTTATAAATGTTAAGTATTGTGCTATGCAAAGTGAGTATGATGTTCTTTTATGGTTCATTCATGAAGCCACACAACTGGCTCTGTATTCATAGGCAGCTGATTAGGGAAAAAAAGGTTTAAGAGGTTAAGGCTTAAGTGCTGTCTGCTTAGTGATTGATGTACTTTCATTTGACAAATGAAGGTCAGTTTATTAGTCTGATTAATAGAACATTTCTATACTATTTCACCCTAACTTCTAACCAGATCTTATATTAAGTGATTGTACAATTTATCTCATTAGAGTCATCTAGTTTCCGGGTTATGAAAGGTCTAACACAGCCTAATTAGCTTGAATCCCTAATTTTCTTCCTTTCCTGGTGATTTAGTGCCTTCCTGGTAAGGGCTGGTTCTCATCTATCAACAACCAACATAGGTGATAGCCCTATGCTTGTATTATTTTGTTTTTTGAGATATGGTCTCACTATGCAGCTCATACTGGCCTCAAAGCTGGCCTTGAATTCACGGTGATCCTCCTGCTTCAGCCTCCTGATTGCTGGGATTACAAGTGTGCCATCACATCTGACTCAATCCTTAAGTTTGTAAATGAGAAAGAAATGGAAAGTTAGAGTTTAAATGGCCTATCTAGCTATACTGAACTATAGAATAGGCCTTTTCACTCTTTCCTGAGTTTACAAAAACAAGACTTAGCTCATTTGTTTCCAAATATGTGAAGCGTTTTCTAATACTCATAGGTAGAAAGGCCCTGCTTGGGGCTCACATGGTACTCCATATAAATTTCTAAGTACTTAGTAACATTCCCATTCTTTATCCATGCCTTTCTTGCTACTCAAACTGTGATCTGTGGACAAGCAGTGTCAGATTCATCTAGAAACAGGTTAGAATCTCAAACCCCACTCCAGATCTGGTGAGTAAGCATTTAATAATACAGATTCAGGGAATAAGCAGAGGGTTAACATGCCAACTAAAGTTTGAAAAGCTTGTGCTGTACTGTTATAATCAAACTCTAGAATCGAGAGTTAGAAACATTTATATTCCTAGAGTACCTGAGAGTCTAGTAATGTGATTTATGTTTTAATAAATGTTTTTGAGCGATTCACAGTTCAGTGCTTCATTCTGCTACATCACACTTCAGTCTTTTGTATAACTCCTTCCTTCATGTATTCCCCTTGATTGCTTCTGAAATAAAAATATTCTATAATATTAAACTACTTTTTTGGTTTGTTTTGTGTTAAAGTAGTAACTATGGTTTCTGCCCACTGAGGCTCCTAAGAAGCATTAAGAATGTTGGTGGTATTCACTGGAAACACAGGAGCACAGAAGTTTCTGAGTTAAATTTTCATTTAATGTGTTCATCTACTCAAGCTTGTTTTACTCAATTGACAAAACACTACATAAAACCAAAGTGATGATTTGTTAATCACCACTAGGACTGAGTTAAAATTAAATTATGGTTGGGTGAGGTGGAACACAACTGTAATCCCAGAACTCTGAAAGGTTGAGGCAAGGAGGACTGAAAGTTTTGAGCCTAGCTTGGTCAACTTAGTGAGACCTTGTCTCAAAATAAAAAATAAAAAAGGCTGGGAATGTAGCTTTGTGTGAAAGTCCTGGGTTTATCCGCAGTACCACCGGAACAAAATCAAACCACACAATTACTTGCTTTGGATTTGCAGGAGAATCACTTGGTCCTCCCCGAGATCTGTCACCCTCTATCTTGCCATCTTTCCACTTCGAATGTTAAAGGGGATAAGCTTAGGCATCATCAATAAAACATGCCAGATTATCTAAGAAAATATTCAATGTGGCTTTAACTTTTGGGAGGAATGTAGTGATAGCAATGTTTTTTATTTCCTGGAACAAATTAAAATTTGAGAGAAAAGCAAGATCCAAAATTCATATTTTAAAATGCTTGCCTGGCAAGCTCAAGGGCCTGATTTCAATCCCAAATTCCGCAAAAAAAAAAAAAAGAAAGAAAAAAAAAAAAGAAAGAAAGAAAAGAAAAGAAAAGAAAACATTTCATATTTTAGGGCTGGGGATATAGCCTGGCAGTCTAAGTGCTTGTAAGGCACAAGGACCAAAATTCGATCCGTGGTCCTATATGCTATGTCAAGCTCAGAACCTCAGGCATGCCATACCAGTCCCAAAGCAGGGCCTGGTCATGCATGCCTATAATCCAGCACTGAGGAGGCTGAAACAGGAGGATCACTATGAGTCCAAACTATGTAGCAAGACCCTGTATCAACTAAATATAAAGAAAAATAAAATACTTCAAAATTCATATTTTACTTTAATTTAGCAATTTCTTTATTTCCTCATTATAAATACATTTATGTGTTCATACAAGATTTAATCACTTTTTATTCAGAAAGTATTTCTTTAAATTTAGTCAACGGTAGCAGTAGACCAAAATTTGAGTAACATATGACCACCCTCTTCTTATCTGCTTTAAAGATACGAGAAAAATTCCATGTGCATAAATGTGGTGCCTAGATTTGAAGAGTCAGACATTTCTGACTTGAGACAAAAGTGCTGACTTTTTTTACACATCTTTGCTTGGATATACCATAAATCCTGAAGTGTTAGCATGTATTTGTACAACAAATAAATGATCAAATTTTATGGCAATAGTATAGTTAGGCAAAGAAGCATTTGAGTCCACATGGTGCTGTTCATATTGAATCTGACTAAATTACATATCAGTGCTGTTCTGATTTTTGTTTTTATTTTAGCATTAAGTTAAACAAGGATGTAAGCCAAGGGCACACAGTAGATCTTCAGAATGTCACAGTGTCCTTATACAACTTTATGAGTGTATATTTTTAAATTGAAAAAAAGACAAACTCTACTCTCAACACATTTTAAGTGAATACATTTTTATGTGTAAATGTTGCATTCTAACCCCCTGTAAATGTGAAGAGGTACCCACACTTTACCTAAAGGGCCAGAAGTCATGTATTTTTTTTTTTTAATTTTTTGTACCAGGAATGAAACTCAGGACCTTGCACTTGCCAGGCAGGCGCTTGTGCTGCTGAGCCATAACCCTAAACCCCCTTTTGAAAACTTCTTCTTTATTTTTAATTTTAATTAATTATTAATTAATTTTGATGTCAGGGATCAAACTCAGGACCTTGAGCTTGCCAGGGAGGCACTCATGCTGCTGAGCTATCTTCCCTGCCAGAAATCATTTATGTGAAGTTGGGTTTGGGCTTTTCAATTCTATTAAGATACAGCAGCTACTTCTATGTCTAGCTCTGTGTTAAGAATTTTATGTGTGAAAATCTCTGGGTAACCCTAGGAGTAAGGTGTACTATTACTGTTCTCATTTTAATGATTGAGGAAATCGAAGCTTTGAGAAGTTAGCTAACTTCCCCATGACCAACCAGATGCTCAGCACAGAATACAGATCCAAAGTCAGAGAGAGTAGTGTAGCTACAAAATCCCTGCTCTTAATCACAACACTGTACTCCACAGCAGTACCAATAATAACAGTAATAGTAGCTACTCATTGAGCACCTCCTATAGTAGTCAGGCACTGTGTTAAGTATTTTGCAAACATTGTCACTTAATTTTCACATCAAACAAATGAAGACTGTATTATGAATCCCATTTTGCCAAATGAAGAAATTGAAATTTAGGTCAAATACCTCCTTTGTTCAGGATTATTTAACAATTGTGAAGTGGGAATCTATTAAAGGATAAGATCAATATGATTTAGAATGTATTTTACCTGGACACAGTAAAACCTGAACTCTGTCTCATTACCTGTTTCCAGAGGGGTCTCAGAGAAATCTATGCCAGAGTATAAAACAAAGCAGAGTGACTCTTTGTCACTGGCTGGGACTGTAGCCTTAATCTCCACTGTGGAACTGGGAGGAGTGAGGCTGATGATAGCAATTGTTCTATGCTATATAGATGTGAGGCCCCCTAACCCCAGTTATAGGCTTTGCTCTTTCTCCAGTGATTCAACAAAGCCTTGCCTATGTATGCCTGCAGGGAAAAGAATTGAAAGAAAGTGTCTTGGTTCCCTGGCAGCCTCTAATCCTAGGCATAGCTGACACAAAAGGAAGATACAGCAAGAGAGTGCTTGCAGACAGAAGATAGAGAAAATCATTTAGCTTTTACTTCTCTGAAAGTTTCTCCTTTTGTGACTGTGGTTGAGCCTTGTGCCATAATAAAGTCTTCTCAATCCTATTTAACATTCTTTCTGAGTGGGCAGGTGGTAGAGAAAAGAGGAAGAAAAAATCTTGAGCTGCCTTCTTGAGAAGATCGGTAGAACCTGAGCAGATAAGTATGTGAGCTAGTGCCTTAACCAGTGTCTGAGCTCTTAACCACAGACAGGAATGCAGTAAAATGACTTGGGGGTATTTTCCCACAATAGATATAACCCTCAAGGCAGTTAGCATAAACATGTTGACTTACAAAGGATTAAAAGGTGAGAGATCAAGATGGGTAGAATAACAATGTCCAGGGCCAGGGAGATAGCTCAGCAGGCTTAAGTGCCTGCCTGGCATTTCTAAGGCCCTTAATTCAACCCCCAGTACCAAAAAAAAAAAAAAAAAAAAAAAAAAAAAAAAAAAAAAAAAAAAAAAAAAAAAAAAAAAAAAGAAGAAGAAGATAAGAAAAATATTCAAGTAAGTTAAATATAAGAAAATATAAAGATCTATTGTTTAGGGCTAGAGAGATAGCATAGCTACTTAAGTGCCTGCCTAGCAAGCACAAGGTCCTGAGTTTGATCTCTGATACAAAAAAATAAAAAAATAAAAACATAAAAATCTATCTTTTAATAGTGAGAAAAATCTTACTGTTAGGTTACAAAACCACCACGATCTGAAAGAGTAATTATTCTTTTTCATGTGTAAGAAATAGGAGATAAATTGTGTGTGTGTGTGTGTGTGTGTGTTGAGTGTAATATTTAATTTCACATGAGAAGCCACTAAAAGGACAAATAGGAGACTAATACAAGTTTCCCATAGGAGGCAAGAAGTGATTAGGGTGATGGAGTTGGAAGTAAAAATAAAAAATGGAAGAAAGAAGGTGAAAATGGGACTTGTAAACCTTTTATAATTTTGATTTTTGAACTTTCTAAATATCCATTTTTAAATAAAAGTTGAAGATAAACCAGAAGTTGATAGAAAAAAGAAGAAGAGAGAATAGGTAAATAATCTTGAAATATGTTTCCAAAGATTAGTTGAGTGATTTTGTTCTTCAAATGGAATTTAGGAAAAGAAAAAAAAAAAACAAAACTAACGCTCAGAGACTACTGGAAAAAGATGACCTTTGACTTCATACTACAGACTGGACCTGCATCTCGAGGAAGATGTTTCCTCAGTGATTGAGGGACTTAAAAAGAACTCCAGCTTGATTAAGGGATGAGAAGTGAACAGTTAGATATCAAGTTAGCTGACATAACTTCTTTTTTTGTGGTACTGAGGATTAAACCTAAGACCTTGTGTGTTACCACTGAGCTACATCTAGGCCCTTCTTCTTTTTCTGAGAGAGGGTCTCACTAAATTGTCCAGACTGACTTTAAAATTGTGATCCTCCTGCCTCAGCCTCCAGAATAGATGGTATTATAAGACTGAGCCACTGCATCCAGTCTGGCCACCCAATTTTTATTACTTATATACATCCCTCCTTTTTAACTCATGAGAATGTTGTTAGTGTCAATGCCACTATGCCACTTATTCTTTAGAAGGGTGCTTCTAAACTTTGTCAAGGTGCCTAGGCTTTTTCTCAGACATATTTTTTAATCATCTATATTTTTTTGAATTACAGTTTGCTCTCTGTGATTCATTGAGGCTCACTAATAATCATGCTCTTGTTCTTTAAAATGTCTCCCCAAATAGGTTCCTGTGCCACTGAATCAAATGTATGACTTCACTGCTTCTTTGTCGAGGCTCTGTACTAGTTTCTATTTTTCTCATTTCTTTCAGGATTAGTCACTATCTCTTCATTCATGCGGTGAGTGTTGCTAAGAATTGAACACACGACTTTTGTACTGAACTATATCTCCAGCCCTTTTTTTTACTTTATCTTTGGAGAGAGGGTCTCACTAAGTCCAAAAGTTGCCCTATCAGGACTTCAATTTATAGTCCTCCTGCCTCAGCTTCCCAGAGTTCTGGAATTATACACATGTGCCACCTCACCCAGTATTTCAATTCTGATTTTCTTTACCTCTTTTCCTCTACATCTCTCTACCTCAGTTGCCATCAAAGTATAAGATTCAGTATTTAGTGCTTTACTTCTATCATTTTATTCTTTTTTCCCTTCTAGATAATAATTTTAAAACAACATAATTTAGCACCAAATGTTTAGTAAGCATTGATTATATTTGCTCAAATGGAAAATTAATATTATTTTATCTTAGCAGCCATACAAAGCACATCCATTTTTCTTTTGACAAAGGTATTAGAAATCCCAAAGAGAGTGGTGTTAGCACCTTCCTGGCAAGTGCAAGGTCCCAAGTTTGACCCCCGGTGCTTCAAAAAAGAAAAAAAAAGAACAAAAGAAAGAAAAAGAAATCCCAAAGAGTAAGGAGACTATTGTGTAAAGTCGTGTTTACTCATCTAGTGCCATAATTCCAATTTAGGACCATACAATCAATTGGAGGAAAGATTGGAAGATGTGAGGACATTGGAAAGTAAGGGAAATTTTGAACTTGTGCCCATATTTTTCTTCTAAGATAATACAGAGTCTAGCTAAGGAGAAGTCTAGCTAAGGAGAAAATCATTGAGACTGTAGATTAAATCCATAGTCTAGGGTTTCTGATAGCTATGGAGCCCCTGAAGAGCAGCAGAATCAGTATATCCAGAAGTAGTCTAGAGTTGACCTCATGAGCTATGGAGTGTCTTCTTGGCATATGTGTTCTTTTAAAGGTTTTCAAGTGTTTTAGCCAAGTCTGGCATGTTATTATTTTGAATCTGATAGAGTCCACCTATATTATCAAAAGTACACGTAAGCAGGAACAAGTAGGAACTAAAGTAAAATGTCAGAGAAGTCAAAGGCACAAAGGGCAGCTGCTACTCTTGCATCATTTCCCTGAAACCTTTCTCACATCTTCAGCATCATTAGTAAGTACAGCCATTCATTTAAGGGCCATTCCTCAATCTTAACTTTCTACCAAATATATTCACTTGAGTAATTAAGTAATTGTTCTCATGGTCTCACTATATACTAAACAAAACACATTACCTTCCTCCTTTCCAGATAGCCTCTGGGTCCTGGCATCTCTATTTTCATCAATGGCATGCAATTATCTCAGTTATGTCCCTGATGTTTGGGGGTGATCTGAGACTGTTCTTTTTCTGCCCTGCCAAGCAGCTTTTGTGTAGAAACATTTCCTCCTTTTCATAACTTCCCTCATCACCCTAATGTGTACCACTAACCACATAGTGACTCTGTCAGCTTCCTAGTTGTGCTCTCTTCTTATGATCACTTCTCCTTGCTTCCTCCCATGCAAAAAAGCATGGCTGGGAAGGTCTGGTCCCAGTGGCACCTGCATGAGTGGCATTACTGGCCAAAAGGAAAATTATATTGTAACAATTTATTCCAATCAGATATGTTGGGGCAGCAAATTGAAGGACTACCCAGAGTGATACAAACTCTAGCTATGTCACTGTTCCCATTTATCCCACACACTGCAGGGTAAAAGAGCACAGTGTTTTGGGTCATTTTTCTTAGTAGTCTTGTATCATATTGTGACATCTTCTATTTTGAAACTCTTAAGTATTTTTCTAGCTACTGTTGGATTTCTGAGTAATCCAAATGATGACAACCTTCATTTTGAAGAGCACTTTCTTAACAAAAACATCAAAAACTGAACAGATTGCAGTGTAGCTCAGTGGCACAGTACATGCAGAGTATGTGGAAATCTGTGGCTTTAATACCCAGCACCAAGCCAAATAAAACCCCAAAGAATTAAGGTGCCTGTCATGTACTATCCCTCACCCCAAAAAATATACTCTATAGTAACTATCATTCTGAGCTAAGTCAGCAGAACAGATATTTGTTTAAAGAACTCAGTTCTCTGTTTTAACCATTTGATCTCCTGACTATTAAATAGAGCATTGTCAGTAATGAAAATTGGTCTTTCCTTACGTTCCCATCCATATCTGGAATCCTTTTTCCCCACTTTCCAACCAAAGCTTCAAATTCTGCCCATTTTTTAGGACTGGCCCAAGTTATATATTCTCCAGAAGCCATTGACCCCTAATTACTCAAAAAAGTGATGTTAGAGTTGCAAAGAACAAGTGTGGATTTGAGAAACATCAGACCTGAGTTTGATTTACATTCTGCTACATACCATCTATGAAGATCTCTGGCTAGCTAGGCACTGTCTTTGATTTCCTCACCTGTACAATGAATCATGCCTATTTTGTAGTTATTTTGAGCATTCAATGAAGTAAAGTAAAAGTATTGAGCCCAGTGCTTTTCCTGGTCATATAAACCCTGAAGTATTTTTTCTTGTGTTTTATTTTCTGTGGACAAATACTGAAACTTCTGTACCCAATTCTTGTTAGCCCCAAGCAGCTAAATACTTCCTGAGTCAAAAATTGAATGATTGCAAATATGAATTTGTTTTCAGGGAATCTAGCAACACTAATGCTACTAAATTAGTACCTCATTTAGTATCTAGCAGGAACTGAACACTGTGTGTAGGCTAGGAGGACACAGAGAACTTTTTGCAGGATGTCAGAAGTATCCTTAAAAATGACATGCTGGTTGCTATGTAATTCAGAGTCTTGAGGTAGATAACTAACTCAGCAGCTACAGTGTCTTTAATGACCTAAGATCCTTCTGTCTTCCTGCTCTGCCATTTTAAACATGCAGTAATTTTTTTTTAAGTTGGTAAGATAGCTCTCAGAAAAATAGAACAGGTGAGTGACAAAAGACCAGCTAAATCTGACCCTTTTCATCAAGGAAGCAATTACTTCCCCAGAAGCCTTGATTAGTAGACTTCCACTTATGTCTCATTTGCCAGAGCTGGGTCATATGGCTCTTCTAGCTTCAAGAGAGTTTGGAGGTGATTACAGAGTACAGTATCTTTACTAGACACATTATTTCTTTTTAAAAATGAGCTTCTGACAGAAAAGGAAAGAATACATGCTGGATTAGCAGTTGCCACATGAAACTTACGATTATTCAGGGTTTTTTTTTTCTTTTTTCTTTTTGTTACTAAGGATTGAATCCAGGGCCTATATACTAAGCTACATCCCAACCCTTTTTAGTTTTTCTAATTTTATGTTGAAACAGGGTCTTACTACATTATTAAATTGCCCAAACATGCCTTCTTCCTGCCTCTGTCTCCCAGAATGTTGGGATTATATGTATGTGCCATTATCTAGCTCCTACAGTGGTCTTTACATTAAACAGATTGTGCCTGTTATCTCAGCACTCTGGGAACCAGAGACAGGAGGATCAAATCTGAGCCTCGCTTGGGCAATTTGGTGATTAAGCAAGACCATCTCAAAGTAAACATTTTCAAAAGGTCTGGAGATATAGCTCAGTACTAAGACTGTGAGTTCAGTCTCTGGTACTCTGTTAGTATACAATATAAACAGATGAGAGGGACTTTTTACTTGGATGAAATTCGAATGCCCCAGGCTAGGGAGCACCCCCATTCTCATCTCATGTGCATATACCCTCCTTATACTATGTGACCTCTGATGCTCACACCAAGTCAGTCCTTCAAGAGGACCCTTGGTCTCTGTCACCCAACAGCTGGCTACCTCCACTAGATAAAATTGCCTATTGCTATTAGAGACATAGACCTCTAGCTGAAGCACACCAGGCAAGGACTTTTCCACTGACATATGCCCTCAGCCACCAAAGTAGTGTGAGTCAAGCATGAAGGAATATGAAGACTTCATTTTTGTGCAATTTTAGGTAAATTCTTTCCAAGTTTGAAGAAAAGATAAAATATATAAATAGAATCACTTACTCCCTGGAAATGTTTCCCTGGAAATGTTTCTTAAACCTCCTCTTCATGCTTGCAGTTAGACGCAATGCTTTGTCTACTGTCAATAGAATAGGACTCCCTAGGGCAGTGATGTCAAATCTTTCAAAAGTTGTATCGCACATGTGTGTCATAGGTTCATCACCACGGCCCTAAGGGAATGCTTGTCTTTACACCAAAAAAATAGTTGTGATTCCCTTAACCAGTTGGCTTTATTTTCTTTCATGAACATTCTGAAATGATATTTATTATATATTTTTTAATTTTAACTGTCATGTGACCCTAGCTTAATGTAAGCCACATTAATTTTATAGAAAATTATGGGCTTGTGAGATAGCTCAACAGACTAAGTGCCTGCTTAGGGAAGTTGAGGAACTGGGGTTCAATCCCTAGCACCACATGTCACACCAGTCCTGTCCCTGAGCACGCTGATTTAGCCACTGAGATAGGGTTTGGTGGTACACACCTGTAATCCCAGTGCTGTGGAAGCCGAAAACAGGAGGATCACTATGAGTACAAGCTGTATAGTGAGATCCTGTACCAAACACATAAAAAAGAAAATTATGCTATTCATTTTTCTTTTTATTTCTCTTCTTACCTTTTTAAAAATTTTTACCTACCAATTTTTTTTTTATGGTACCAGAGATTGAACTCAGGGCCTTGTGCTTGCTAGGCAAGTGCTTATTCTACTGAGCTATCTCCCCAGCCCCCTCCAAACTTATTTTATATGTCTGTGCTGTTTTTAATGCATCTTTGTCAGCCACATTAAATCATTTTTGAGATATCATGTTTAAACTAATATATAAAAAAAACTTCTGGTACTAAATGGGAGTAAAAAGATTTAAGAATATTTCCAAAAGTTACCCAGAAGTTTCTTTAGGGGGACAATGAGTAAGATGGAGTCATTTGGATAATGTCTCCAAGAAATGTAAGCCAGGGGAGATGGCTCAGTGGAATAAGTGCTTCCCTGGCAAGCGCAAGGGCCTGAGTTCAATCCCTGGTTTGGCCAAACAAACAAAAGTAAATCCCAAGGAATTTCCAAATAATTTAAGGAACAAAATGATTGCTGTTGTGCTTTAAACAAAAAACTGCCTTTTTTTTTTAAGATTTATTTGGTACAGGGTCTTGCTACACAGCTGGGACTACTAGGTTTTGTTTTTTTTTCCTGGGACTACTAATAATCCTCCTGTTTTCAATCCTCCCCAGTGTTGGGATTACAGGTGTGTGCTACCACACCATTTTGGTGGCAGGCACAGTATGCCTGAGGTTCCAGGACCCACACAGTATATGGTACCTGAGATTGAACTCAGGTCCTTGCACTTGCCACACAGGCACTTAGACCACCTAGCTATCTCCCTCCCCCCAAAAAACTGCTTCTTTTATCACAGAAGGCGTGCAGGATTTATGGATGAATCTGGGTAGTGCCTATTATAGAAGGAAGCTTGAAGCAATTTTCATGTGCTTCTGTCCCAGAAGACTGTTTGCTTCTATCATCAGAAAGCTGAATAGAGAGATGTCTGAGATCTCATTTAGATGATGATTCCCAAGAGGAACAACTATCCTCTAAGCCACAAACAATGAAGTTTAATTCTAATATGGACACTGGTGAGCATTCTCTGTAATCACTTTTCCTTTGAGATTTCTGGTTCATAAAAAAAGCCAATGTAAGGAATGAATACAAAGTTCAAGGAAAATGAAATATATAAATTTATGTATAAGAACAAAGAGAATGCTTATATCAGTCAGGATTCCAACAGATAAATGGAAGCATTTTTACACACACATGCTTCCATGATTGTGAAAGCTAACTAAGAATCATGAAATCCTTAGGGTAGGCAGTCAAAAAGGGTAGATGGGAGCTCTTAGGTACAAGCTGACGTTGCTATCTCCAGGCAGAATTTCTTTGGGGGGAGCTTATTATAGCCTTCAGTTGATTGAATCAGACCCACCAGATTATTAAGGAAATTTTTTCTTTCTTTCTTTTCCTTTTTTTTTTTACTTAGGGAAGCATCTACAGGGTGTTCAGGGTCTCACTACTAGATCGGACTCTAGTGATCTGCCTGTTGACAGTCTCCTAAGAGCTGGGATTACAGGCGTGCCACCACACCCAGTCTCGATTGCCACCTCAGCAAGCCCCAGGGGCAGGGCCAGCGCAGCAGGCCTGGGGACTGAACCCCCAGCCTCCACGCCTGCTTGCAGGTGCTTTAATCTGCTAAGTTATTTGGCTGTCCCTTAAGGAAAAAAATTCTTAATTAAAATATTTGCTGATTATAGACTGGAATCATAGCTACAAAATACCTTCATAGTATCACTTTGTGTACTATGTAATTTATGTTGACATATAAAGCTGACCATTATAGTGATGTCTGATGTTAATTTTGTTTTTAATTTCCATTAGTGAATATTTTGTTCTTTATGAAAATAAATCAATAAATTTCAAGTTGGCTTGAGACAAGCTCCAAGAAGCAAGAAAGTCAGTGTTATTGTTATATGGCATCAGTTTTAACATATATTTTTCTATAAAGGTCATTAATTACCTGGCATTCATTGGGTATATGCTATTGTTTGATTCCACTAATGTGATTTCAGTTAATTGGTGAGAAAATTAGTTCTTCAATTGCAATTAACAGCCAAGAAAGGAAGGATTTCAAGGAGATATATATATATATATATATATATATATATATATATATATATATTTCATTTGTAAATTATTCTCATCCACAAATGTTTAAAGAATGCCAGGTTATTATTCTTTGCTCTTTCCACTTGCCCTTAGGATATAAAGTGTGGATGCTTTGAAAACCTACAAAAGAATAGAGAGCATTTTCATTTTGAAGTGTACCTACTATTCACTAATGATGTGGACAAGTTATTTTCTTTCTGAGCCTTAGCTGCTTACCTGAAAATTGTGAATGATTACTATATTGAGAGCTTGGGGGAAATCAGATGAGGAAATATAAGTTAAATGCCTAGAAAACAGTAAATATTTCATAAATAGTGACCTTTTTTTTTCTTTTTGCATTCACAGGTGAAATCATGAGTTAGGCTGGGTGTTGTGGCACACATGTGTAATAGCAGCACTCTGGAGGCTGAGGCAGGAGGATCATTGTGAGTGTGAAAGCAGGTTGTGCTACAAAGTGAGCTTAAGGTCAGCCTGAACTGCATAGTGAAGCCCTGTCTCAAAAAGACAAAATAAATAAATCTTTAAATCATATAAGTTAAAAGTTCTTTCCAATTTTTTGGTACATTATCTCCAACTGGTAGCATTACTTTGGATATCAATAGGAAGCAAAGATTCAAATGAGGGTTCTGGTGATAAAGTCCTCCCTTTTCTATACTCTCTTCTTGCAAGTACCTTTGTATATACTTATGTGCATATAAAAACATAAGGGATTGAGACCAGGGCTTTGCACTGAGCTACATCCATAGCTCCTTTTTACTTTGAGAGTCTACCTAAGTGCCCAGGTTGGGCTTGAATTTATGATCTTCCTGCTTCATCTAAAATGCTGGGATTACAGACATGAACCAGCACACCTCACATAAACCCATTTTTATATGTGATTGTTATGTTTTTAAGTGTCATCACTTCAACCACAAGGGTAGATAAAATTGCTTTTTTATTTTAAGAATCAACAGTTCTCTAGTTTTATTTGAAAATGTTCCTATGAGATGTAGTGGTGGAGTTCTGAATAAATGTTAGGTATCAACAGGTCTCACAAGTGTGAAATAATTTTTGACTGAGGAAAAGGGAGCACATCTTAAACTTTTTTCAATATCAGAGTCATGTGGCTTAGCACACACAAAGGTTGTTTTTGTTTCATTATTAACTATATAAATAATGTAGAGGTTTTTTTTTCTGGAAAAATATTGGAGAAAAATATAAAACCTCTTTAATCCCTATTCCTCATCAATAACTACCATTATCACTTTGGTCTATATCTTTCAAGACTATTTGTCTATGAATTTGCATACATATTACAGTAAACACATAAGATGAACTCAGGTGAAAAGTAGGTGTTTTACTTGCCTAAAGAAAGTGGGATATATATATATATATATATATATATATATATATATATATATATCCAGTTTCTTAAAAATAATTCAGCAGTCACAATAAAGCCTCTGGAAGGTGAAAAAAGGTAAAAAGACTGGACAGAGACCTCCCTGGGTGAGCTCTCTGGCTTTTCTTAGTATTTTCCTCAAGACTGGGTTCTAGAAAGGTCTGCAACCTACCTTAGAATCTTCTGTCAAAG
This sequence comes from Ctenomys sociabilis, assembly GCA_004027165.1. Lineage (NCBI taxonomy): Eukaryota > Metazoa > Chordata > Mammalia > Rodentia > Ctenomyidae > Ctenomys > Ctenomys sociabilis. Next base: position 20,977 of record PVKA01003936.1, on the reverse strand, counting down.
CAGACAACAAACAAAAATCAAAAAACTTGTTCTTTGTGCCCAAAGGTTTGGGAAAGGAGAAAAACCTAGCCCAGCAAAAGGAAAACCTTTCAGACAACACTGGCCATACCGAACTGTATACCATGCTGTCAGCAGCAACTGAAAAGGTCCTTCAGGGGCTGGGGAGGTGGCTTAGTGGAATAAGCACTTCCCTGGCAAGTTCAAGGGCCTGAGTTCAATCCACGGTTCCATAAAAAAAAAAAAAAAGAAGAAGAAGAAGAAGAAGGAGAAGAAAACATACTGCAAACTTTGACACCCTGCTCTGTGGGTGAAGGTCGTTTGAGGAACAAGTTCCTGCTAGAGTCTGAGCTCCCCCAGGAGGAATGGGTAAACACTTCCCCCACCCCGGCCAGCTGCATTCACCTACAGCCAGAGTACTATGGAGCCCCCAAGTAGCTGGGAAAAGCAACCTCCACCAGCTGCAGGCCACAGACTGCTATCTCCCACGCAGCAGCAAGTAGCCAGTTAAGACTTAAAGCCTGCTCCCACTAGCGGTACCAGAAGGCTGGAGGAAACATTTTCCACCCCCTGCTAGCACCAACTGGACCAAGCCAGTTTCAGAGTTTCAGATTTTTTTGACTCCTAGCACAAGGCAGGCAGCAGAGGAGGCACTATGCTCTCAGGCTAGTGAAGTCAGCATCTACCAGACCACCACTGGTATGGGTTGAGGATAGGTGCTTCCACTCCTCCCTGCTATAGCTATGCTAGTGAAGGCTGAGTGGGAAGCCAGGATGGCTAGCAGCAGCTGGTGCCTCTCAACCTCTCAATTACAGGGAGTGAAGCATCTCAGTGAGCAGGGAGCTGGAGAAAGGGATTATTCAAATCTGCATGGGAAGTCCCAAAAAGACACTTTTCAATTCCAAACATGAAATTTACTAGATCACACCTGCAAAAACTGAACTACAGTGATGCATTTCATTCAGGTTTTCAAGGTGGCCTCTGAGGAACACATAAACAAAGTAGCTCAGAATAGTGCTGCCCAGGTCCTAAAAACTAAACTGTTTTTGGAACCTCAGCTCACAAAAGTAGTACAAGAAAACACAAAAATATCCACACCAAGACACATATAACCAACTTTTGAAAACTAAAGATAAATTAAAAAATCTTGAAAGCAGCTAGAGAGAAATATACACATAACCTATAGAAAATTGGTTTAAGTGATAGCAGATTTCTTCATCTGAAACCATTGAACCCAGAAGGAAGTGGTACATTTTCCAAATGATAAAAGGAAAAACTGTCCACTCTGAATTCCATGTTCATTTTAAAAATCCTTCAAGAATGAAGGAAAAAAAGACATTCTCAAATGACAAGAAAACTCATAGAAGTTTTATTAGCAGATATACCATTAATGAATGGTTGAAGGAAGATCTCCAAACAATAAAGAAATAATACCAGAGGAAGATTGGAACTTTAGAAAAAGAAAACTATGACATGTAAAAATCAGCATAAATATTATAGGTGTTTTTCCTCATTCATTTTTCAATCATGTTGTATTGTTGAAACAAACAATATGCCATTTGATGATGGATTCACTGTATGTAGAAAAATAGGTAAGGAAAGTATATTTCAATAGAGGGACTAGGGAGGGGTAAAAAGGCATATGTCAAAACAAGATTCCTCCACTCAGAAGTGGTAAAATGCTTATAAAAGTAAACTACTAGGGCCAGGGAGATGGCCTAGTAGAATAAGTGCTTGCCTGGCAAGCGCAAGGGCCTGAGTTCAATCCCTGGTTCTGCCAAAATAAAAAATAAAATTAAAAAAAAGAGTAAAGTGTTCTAAATCACACACATTTTAGTATCTAAAACAAACATTAAGAAAACTATGCAAAGTTTTTTATAGACTCAAAAACACTAAGTCAAAATGGAATTCTAACTGCAATTCAAATAATCCACAGTAAGGCAACAAAAGATAAATAGAGGAATGAGAAATACATTAAATGTTAGACTTAAGCCTTACAGTATCCATAATTATGTTAAAGTTAAATGGTCTAAATAAATCAAAAGGCAGAGATTCACAAAATAGTTTTGTTTCTTTGCTTGCTTTTTTTGAGGACAGATCTCACTATATAGATCAGGATAGCTTGAATTCATTGTATAGCCCAGGTTGGTCTCAAACTTGCAATTTGCAATGATCTTTCTAGCTCAGCATTTGAGTGCTGGGATTACAGGTATTCTTCACCACACTCAACAAAAAATAGATTTTTAAAAACCCACTACATGAGGCCAGCAAGATAGCTCAGTGGACTAAGTGCTTGCTTAGGCAAGTGGTCCAATCCCAGGCACCACATGCCATATCGGCCCCACCCCCAGGTGTGCTAAGCTGGCCACCAAGAATGGGCTTGGTGGCACAGGCCTGTAATCCCAGTTCCGGGGAGGCTGAAAATAGGAGGATAACTACAAGTCTGAGCTGCATAGTGAGAACCTGTACCAAATACATGAAAAGGGCTGGTGAGATAGCTCAGTGGACTAAGCGCCTGCCTGGCAAGCAGGGTTCAATCCCCAATCCCACATCCCACACTGGCCCTGCCCTCAAGACAGGCTGAGCCAGTGACCAAGTCTGGGTGTGGTGGTGCATGCCTGTTATTCCAGGGGGAGGCTGAAAATGATCACTATGAGTCCAAGCTGAGTAGAGACCCTCTCCCAAATACATAAAATAATAATAAACAAACACATAAAATACCCTACATGATCTCTGTAAAGACTCTTTATAAATATAATAACACAGGTAGGTAAAGAGTAAAAGTACAGAAAAAATATAGTACACAACCATTACCCAATAAAAGCAGGAGTAGCTATGTATTAATATCAGAAAAATTAGGCCTTAAATTTTCAGAGACAAAGAGAGAAATTATATAGTGATTAAAGGACAAATTCACCAACAATGCATAGAAATCCAAAATATGAATGTAGCAATGAAGTCTTCAATACCCTTTTCTAGGCAGTAAAACTACTATACAGAAAATCTGCAAGATTATGGAATCAACTTCATAAAGCAACAGGACCTAATTTATAGGATGTTCTACTCAACAACAGCATAACTCACATTCTTTTCAAATACTCATGAAACATTCACCAAGATAGTTCATATTCTGGGTTATAAGAGAAACATCAATGAATGTAAAATAATTAAAATCACATAGAGTATGTTCTCTGATCATAACAGAATCAAACTAGAAATACATAATAAAGTCAAAAAGGAAAAATCTCTAAACATTTGGAAACCAGACAATGCACTTCTCATTGTATAGGTTTAAAAAAGTCTTGAGGGAAATTTTTTTCCTAGGAAAAAAAAAGCACTTATTTGGCTTTTAAACAATTAAAAAGCCTGTCTAAACAAGCTCTTTGCTCAGGCCTGTAAGTCCTGCTTAGCAACTTTATCTACCACAGCACCCAGGGCTTGCCCTGGGGGTACATACGCAGGGGCTTCTGGGCCCACTCCCCTGCACAGCCAATGCCGATGCAGTTTGCTGTCTCCACAGCTGCTGCACTGAGCTCCAGGGAGTCCCTTCACAGTCACACTGGTTCATTCTAGGTAAGGTCCCAAGGTCAAAGCTCTTGTTAACGATCAGGGCCTGGCTCAGCATGGAGGGGACACTGCAGAGCTTCCAGTCCTTGAGGCACTGCTGACAGTGCCCTTCTGGAGGGTACGATGATACTGCCACATGGTCTCCAGGCACCCTGGATGCTGTAGAGCTCGAAGCAGGGTACAAGACTCATCCCTTTGGCTAGAGATTTTCATGAAGAAGTACATGCCATAGATGAGGTACACACATAGGATCCCAGTCTTCATGAACAAACTGTGATTGAAGGGAGGTTGCAGATCTGTCATCTGCCCCTCAAGTGTGCAGCTTCATCCTCCAGTCACAAGTATGTTTCAGTCTCTATAATGCAGGCATGGAGCTCTGTGCCATCACCAAGTTGCAGTACAAGGACCTATCCCAGAAATACTCAGGCCAGGGAGACGGCTGGCAGGTCAAAAAACTGACCCAACTGGCACAGTGGTCTTTTGGGTTCTCTGATGGAAATACATGCTGTGTTCGGAGCTCAGAGTTAAGGGTGGTCTTAAGCAAGGTTTCTTGGAGGAAGCCAGTCAGGTTGTATCTATTTGGCTCTGGCACTGCTCTGTTTCTGTCCCCCATCCCCGCCCTACATCCTTCAGGAAAGCTTTCTGATGAACAAGGAGAGGCTCATTCCATTCAGTGAGAAGCCTGGCTCTGCCCTAGGAGGACAAGGTAGGGCCCGTGCCAGCATCCCACCTCTCCAGATGTGTTAAGGGAAATTTTAAAAACATCATGCACTGAATAAAAATGAAAATACAACATTGAATTTGTGGAATGTTGCTGTGGTAACAGAAGAATTTCTAACACTAAATGCTTACATTAGAAAAAAGAGGACACATCAGTCATAGAAGCTCCTAACTAGAAAAAGAAATGTAAAATAAAACACACAGAAGAAAAAAAGTAAAGAGCAGATATCAATGAAACTGGGGCTGGATATGACTCAGAAGTACAGTGCCTACCTGGCAAGTGCAAGGTACTGAGTTCAATTCCTGGCACCAAAACAAAAAAAAGACAGTGAAATCACTGAAACTGAAAATAGAGAAAACAATAGATAACATCAGTGAATCACAGAAAGCTGTTCCTCTGAAAAGAACAATACAACTGATAGACTTATAGCAAGACTGATGAATATTAAAGAGAGATAATACACAAGTTCCAAACAGCATAAATGAAACAGGAAATTTAATCACAAATCTTGCAAACACTGAAGGGAAAATAAGGGGCTTCTATGAAGAATCCTATGCATAAAACTTAAGTGAATGGGCTGATTCCATAAAGAGCACAGACTACCACAATTCAACCAATATGCTATTTAAGATCTAAATAATCTAAAAATTGCTAAAGAAAGAGGGTTCAAAATATAAAAGGCCTTAAAAAAAGAAAGCTCCTGGTGCAAATATTTAAAAAATCAAACTGAATTTTATATAATCTACTCTAGAATACCAAAGAGGAAGGAACAGTCCTATGTTAGGGGCCCCCCAAGCCATTCCCAAACTTGATGAATCACAAAACTTTGCAAGAAAATAGCATTATGGAATTCAGCAAGTTATAAGAATAATTTTACAATGACTAAAGATTCACAGAACATACCATATAGTCATATTTGTGGCTATGATTTACAAAACACAGAGCAAAATCAGTAAAGGAAAAACAAACATGGTATAAATTCTACAGAAAACCAGGTACAAACTTCCAAGTGTCCTCTATCAGGATTATGTACCAGACAAATTGTACTAATTCCTGCAGGAACAAGTAGCGACAATGCATGTGAAATGTTGTCTATCAGGGAAGCTTCTTAAAAACTCACTTCCTAAGGCATTTATTGGGGATTGGTCACATGGGCACCCTCTGCCTAATACTTATTAAAATATCAGAAGAAAAGCAGGTAGATGTTCAACATAAACCGTATTGATTGTACAAACAGTTATGTACAACGAACAGCCTTATCAGTCCTGGAAATGGAGGGGACTCTCCCCAAATTAAAGTTCTAGATGCCATTCAAGGATCTGCCTTTCAAGCAAGCCTTTCAAAGCCTGATAGTCAAGCCTGCCACATAAAAGTATTTTCTGCATAGCTTGGAAATCAGGAGACTGGAGCTCCAGTCCTAGGATAAACCACATTTGTACAGATTACGTACACTGAGCCACTCTTATCAGTTCTGGAAATGGTGAGAACTCTCTTAAAACCCAAGTTCCCAGATTCCAAAGAGCTTGTTATCTTAGCCTTTTTTTTTTTACATAACTTCCCAAGTCACTTTATGAGGCCACTGTTATCCTAATACCAAAGCCAGACAAGGAATACAGCAAAACACTCCAAAGTTACATACTTGAACTCTCATAAAATTTAACACAAAAAATCTGAAAGAAAATATTAGCAATGTAGAATCAAAGTAGGGATAAAAATAATTTTACCACAGCTAGAATAGGCTTTATTCTAGCTATGCAAGGTTGGTTGAAAAGTCAATATTCAGCCAGGCTATAATCTCACTATGCTGGGAAGCTGAGGCAGGAGGAACACAAATTCGAGCCTGCCTATGCGACTTAGAGATTTATCAAGACCCAGTCTCAAAATAAAATAAGGAAAAGAGCTCAGTATGAAGCTCAGTCTGAAGACCCTGTGTTTAATTCCCAGTACCACACACACACACACACACACACACACACACACACACACACCTCAAAGATCTCAAAATTCAATCCATGTAAACTACCATAGCCACAGACTAAAAAAGCAAAATCATATAATCATATCACTTGATGCAGAAAAAGCTTTTGACAAAACTCAGCATTCATTCATGATTTTAAAAAGAAGCCTTCCCAGGCCGGCCAAATAAGTAAGTGGATTAAAGCACCTACAAGCAAGCTCAGAGACCTGGGGTTAAATCATGGGATCCAATCCCTGAGCCTGCCACGCCAGCCCAGCTGCCAGGGCGTGCTGAGATGGCGATTAAGACTGGGCTGGTAGTTAAGTCTATAATGCCAGCTGTTGGGAGGCTGTAAACAGGCAATCACTATGAGTGCGATCTAGTAGTGAGACCCTGAACACCCTGTAGACCCTTCCCCAAAAGACAAAAATTAAACAGCTCTCATCACAATATGAATAGAGGGTTACCATCTCAACTCAATAAAAAGCATCTACAAAAACTTGCAGCTAACATTATACTTAGCAATCAAAAAGAAGGACATCTACTTTTATTATTTTAAATCAATATCATTTGGATATTTCAGTCAGAACAATAAGGCAGGAAAAAGAAATAGAAGGCGTATGATTGGAAAGGAGGAAATAAAATGGGCCCCATTCATACATATGATTTTATATTTAGAAAATTCTACAGAACCTACCAAAGGACCCCTAAAGTTAATTGAGTTCAGTAGATCACAAGATACATGATTAACACAAAAATTAATTGCATTTCTATATACAGTGAACATGGAATTAGAAATTTAAAACATAATTCCATTATAATCATGCTGAAGAAAATGAAACGCTAAAGTACACTTTTAACAAAAAAATGTACAGGATCTGTATGCTGAAAATTCCAAAATATTGATTGAGAAGTAAAAGTCTTAAATAAATGGAGGACATGTCATGTTCATGTATTAGAAGACAATATAGCAAAAATGTTAATTTTTCCCCAGATTGATTTACAGATTTAATACAATTCCTCTTCATCTTATGATCCCAGCAAGGTTTTTTACAGACACAGAATAAGCTAATTCCAAAATTTATATGGAAGGGAAAATTATCTTAAATAGCTAAAACAATTCTGATAAAGAAGACTAAAGCTGGATAAATCACTGTGGCTTGTAATATAGCTTAAAGTATAGCTAGATCAATCAAGATTGGTATGCACAGAGGGATAAGCACATAGATTAATAAAACAGATAAGAGAGCCCAGAAATATCCCCACACAAATTAGTTCAATATGAATAGGACCAAAAAGTTTTTTTGTTTGTTTAGATTTTTTGTGGAACCAGGGATTGAAGGACCAAACAGTTTTGACAAAGGTACAAAAGCAATTCAGTGGGAAAAAAATCATTTTATTTAAGCAATCAATGGCAAAAATATGAACCTCCATCTTAGGTTCGTATGTTACACAAAATTTAATTCAAACTAAATCATGGGCTTAAATGCAAAATATAAAACTATAACACATTCAAAAGGAAGTAACAGAATGTGTTCAAGTGGGCCTGGTGGCTCATGGTTGTAATTCCAATGCTACAAGGGTATGAAAAAGGAGAATATCAAATACAAGCTTAGCCTGGGTAATTTAGCAGTTTAGTAAGACCATTTCTCAAAAAAATGGGCTGAGGATGTAACTCAGTGTACAGGTCTTGGGTTCAATCCCTAGTACTTAGTACTTTATATATTTATAAGAGAGAGAAAGAAAGAAATAGACAGAGACAGAAAGACAGACACACAGAGAAAGAATCTAGCACACAAAGCTAGTTAAGTATTTCTTAGACATGACACCAAAGTACAGTACATAAATGCAAAATTTGATAAATTAGATGCCTTTAAAATTATTATTATATTATTATTATTATCATTATTATTATTGCGGTACTGGGGATTGAACTCAGGCAGGCAGGCGCTTATTCCACTGAGCTATGTCCCCAGCCTTTAAAGTCCTATAAGTGTGAAATCTGTCTTTTTTGTTGTTGTTGTTATGTTTTGTTTTTTATGGTACCAGGGATTAAACTCAGGACCTTATGCTTGTGAGGCAGGTGCTTATTCTACAGAGCTATCTCCCCGGTCAAAATTTTAAGTCTGCAATATATCTTGTTATGGAAATAAAAAGACCAGCTGCAGATGGAAAAATATTTTCAGGTCACATATATGACAGGATTTGTAATATGAACAGGATTGTTGTGAGTTCGAGACCAGCCTGAGCTACAAAGTGAGCTTAAAGCCAGCCTGAACTGCATAGCGAGACCCTGTCTCAAAAAGACAAAAAAGAAAAAAAAAAAAAGAACATACAGAGAACATACAGAGAATCCTCAAAATTTAACAGTAAGAATCCAGATGTAGTGCCAGATACCTGCAGGCATAGGCAGGAGGATCTTAAATTCCAGACCACCCTGAGCTACCCTGGACTACAAGGACAGCAAAACAAACAAACATACCAAGAAGCAAGAAAGTAAGAAACAGTGCAATTGGGAAATTGACAAAAGACATGAACAGGCATTTAACCAAAGAGGCTATACAGATGGCAAAGATGTTTGCTATCATTTAGCCGTTAAAGAAAAGCAATTTAAAATGAGATATCACCATACATCTATCAGAATGGTTAAAAAGCTATAGTGTCAATGCCAATGGCTGACAAATATATGAAGAAACTGATCTCTTATATTTTGGTGAGAATACAAAATTGTATAGGCAGTCTGGGAAAGGCTGACAGTTTCTTATAACACTAAATATATACTTATTCAACTGAGATAACATTTGCGGGGCCAGGGAGATGGCTCAGTGGAATAAGCGCTTCCCTGGCAAGTGCAAGGCCGAGTTCGATACCCGGTTCGACAAAAAAAAAAAAAAAGAGAGATAACACACACATAACATAGTAATTGCACTCTTGGGCATTTTTCACAGGAAAATAAAAACTTATATTTACACAGAAACTTCCACATGAATATTTATATTAGTTTACCTTTAATAAGCAAAAATTGGAAATAGGCCAAGTATCTTTCCATAGGTTAAATTGTGATATGTGCATATCATAGAATACCACTCAGCAATAAAAAAGAATTAACTATCAACACATATAATTTGGGTGAATCTCAAGGAAATTGTGTTACATGAAAATAGCATATTTCAAAAGTATGACTCCATTTGTGTGATACTTTATGGCTTGTTTTTTTTTTGGGGGGGGGACAGAATCTCACTCTAGCTCAGGCTGGCTTCAAATTTGCAGCCATCCTTCTGTATGAGCCTCCAGAGTGCAGGCTACCTGGCTTATGTGATATCCTTGAAATGACAAAATTATAGATGATGAACATGTTAGAAGCTGCCAGGAATTAGAGTACAGGAAGAAGGTGACTGTGACTCTAAAAGGTAGTAGGAGGAATCTTTGTGATGGAGGAACAGTTGACTATGGTGGAACTGTACAGAATGATAGCCATAGATTCAGAAAATAGAGCTTGTAAAATTGATTAAATCTGAATAAGCTGTATGGAGAGTATCAATGTAATATCTTAGTTATAATATTGTGCTGTAGTTATGTGAGGTAATTATTGAGAGAAATTAGACATTAGACTCTTCTGTAATAATTTTTATAATTCTCTGTAATCTGTAATTATTTGAGTAAATTAAACATAATTTAGTAACAGAAGTCTGAAGTAGTAGAAATATTGTAGAACTCATATTGTTCATTATGAAATAGAACTACATGGGAAATAGCCAATAGACAAAAAGCCTGTTTTGGCTGTTTATCACAGAAATGTAAATGAAAATATCTATATAAAGCACATTTCCACACCCAGAAAATAGCGTTTGTTGGGAAGCCTCTATATCAGTCAAAATTCAACCAAAGGACCAAACAAATAGCGCATTCATTCATTCATTCATTCAAAACTACAAAATCTGGAAGAAGAGAAAAATCAGGAGGCTAGAACCAAAAAACATAGGCCAAAACTATCATAATCTTTCTATCTCTGACACACACACACACACACACACACATGCACGCACGCACGCACACATGCACACCCATGCCCACAGTCTCAGAAACCTTGGCTCTGCCTTAAATTTTTTACAATTAATTCAGTCACTCTTGCTCAGATTATCCTGGATAATCTCACTTACTTAAAAACGACCAATTAGGAGTTTTAATTATGTCACCAAAATCACTCCACAGCAACACTTAGATCAGTATTTGATTTAATAACTGGTAGTTGTTGGCTAATCAAGTTGTCAGTAAAAAAGCTGCACAAATATCATAAACCGCTGGCGCTTGCAACTGGATAAAAGTTTTACTAAGAGCCACCTTGGATTTATTATCAAAGGTATTTCAAACACAAACGACGTAAATCACTAGTGTTCGCCGCGTTCATGTAAGAAGTTCCACTCACAGAACTTTAGAATTGAAAAGGGGTCATGAAAAGCTTAGCTCGTACTTCGACCGCTGCAGCGTCTCACCTTGCCGAGGGGGACGCCTAGCGGAGCCGCGCTCTTGGAGAGGCAGCGCGCGGGGAGGAGGGGCGGAACCCACCTGGAGCACGAGCGCCGCGGGTGCGGGAGCTCAGTGGGCGGGGCTTCGGAGCCCGTGGCTATTAGAGCCTGCGCCCAGCCCGCCAGAAGAGTGCGCGGCGGGCAGACGGCGGGGAGCCAGTCGGGTAAGGCTAGCGCGGCTGACTGGGGAAGGAGGGAGCGGTGGGGGAGGAAGGAAAGGGAAGAGGCGGAGCGTGGGAGCGCACAGTGTCAGGAATACAATAGTGCTCCGCGCCGCCTCAGCTGCTGCCGCTGCCGCTGCCGCCGCCGCCGACGCTACCGCGGCTGCTGCTGCTGCTGCTGCTGCTGCCGCTGCCGCTGCCGCCGCCGCCGCCGCCGCCGCCGCCGCCGCCGCCCAGTGCCTGCCCGGCGCTGAGGCCTGACCGGCCGGGCGAGCTAGGGCCGAGGGCGCGAGGTGAGGCGCGCGCGAGGTGGGGGGGCGGCCCGAGCGAAACCGCGGCCCGGCGGAGAGGGCGGGGGTGAAGAGGGGATTCGGGGGCAGGTGGAGCAAGAACCAGGAGAAAGCCGGTGGTGAGGGGGGCGGTTACCACCCCAGCGGGACTCGCCGGCACGTTGCTGGGGCCCCAGTGTGGAGCCAGGAGGGAGTGGGGACCTCGCTGCGCGAAGGTGGGAGCCAGAGGCCAGACGCGATGCGAGCGAGGTTGGGGGCGTCGCGCGCATTGGGCAGCGGCAGTGGCGGCCTCGGGGAGTGGGAAGCGGGAGGTGCGGAGCGCGGTGTCCCGACCCGGCCTCGCCGTTCTCCAGGTCGCTTCGGCTCCACATAGCGGTTGCCTCTGGCATCTCCAGAACCTTCTGACCAGATCGTGTGTGGGCTGAGGTAAAGTGCCTGGTGGCCCTTCTACCAGCTGAGGCAGTACCCGGCGGCTCGAGATGGGGGCAGGGGCAGACGCACGAGCTGGGCTGCAGCTCAGGCTGCACTAGAAGGAATTGAGCGCCATAACTGTTGCGGCGTTCCCTCCGGTGCCCCCTCTCGGCGCTCCCTCGGTCCCTGTCCTCAGGGTTGTGTCCGGGCCCGTGGGGCCCGACCTGTGGCGGGAGGGCTTGCTCTGCCTCCTGGACTGGATGCTGCAGGGCGCCAGGGTGCGCCCTGACTGTTAGGCGTTGCAGGGCGGGAAGAACTGAGTGCTGAGAGAGAGGAGTCCGGAGTTGCGGGGAGCGATGAGGCGCCCCGGGGAGCTAAGGTGCCAGCCGGGCGGGAGCGCGGGCGCCCTGCTGGCCAGCGAACTTTCCCTTCTCTTCCAGTCATTGTTCGAACACTGAGAGCCCGAAGCCGTTGAGCGCAAGGCAGTCCACAGGGTGGGAAAATCAGTCTCAACAGCTTTGCGAGTTTCGTGGGTAAATATTCCCACCGCCAGGCAAGGCAGAGTCAACTTTTCTTTTCACTAGCTCTCCATTCTTCTGGTTCCCAGCTCTGTGGGGTCCATAGATAAACATTTTTCTAAACTTACAGTCGTTTTCTCCCACTTTTCATAGAACTATTGCTTCGACCAAGTGTGGCTTTAAATTGTACAGGGCAACCTGCATTTATTATTTTTGAGGAGAAATGGGGGGCTGGGATCTTGAGTAAGTGACCTTATCGTGGTCTGTGGAGGCATGTTTGAAAGGTTATATTGCTGTGCAGCCTTGGTATGTATGGCTTTTGGTGAGAAATTTGGCCATTCCTTTGGCTTCTGACTTGCAGGGAAATCTACAGCCTTCTATGTAAGTGCACGAAGGCTCGCCCCACCCTGGGATGCATTTATCTGGGAGGCTGAGGACCAAATCCTGGTCCCCACCCCCTCCAAGGTCTGATTGTATAAAAAATCAAAACTGTGTTGACTGCTTCGAATGGCCTGGAGGGAAAGGCGACCTCATTCCTTGTATTCAGTCTAATAAAGATAACTGCTGTTCTCTAAACTCAGAAAAGAATGAAACAAAATTTAGGTAAAAACTGGTTGCACAACCTCATTACTTAGATTAAGCAAAACCAGAATCTATTTTCCTGGAGTAGGTCTCTTTAAAATACCTTCCCTTCAGCCACATCTCGGCTCCCTGCGATTTGGAGTTATGTGGGTGGGGAATAGAGAAAAGTGGGCCTGGAAAAAAAAACCCACTGGATTTTTACTTAGTTTAATATTTTTATAACATCTGTAGACAGTGGAAATGTGGTCTGTCTTCATATCCCTTCAGTAGTGTAGTTCTGTTTTTATACCATCATGAGTTTAATAGATAAGTGAAAAAATTTTCTCTTTTGTGCTTAGCATTTTATCTCCATATTTTTTTCTTTCTTGTTTAAAATTTTTTTAAGTCTTTATTTACTTGGTACAGGATCTCACTACAGAGCTCAGACTCTAGTGACCCCCTGTCTCAGCCTCCCCAGTGCTGGGATTCCAGGCCTGTGCCAGTGTGCCTGGTTTAGGTGGCTGGCACAGCATGCAGCACTATGACTTGAACCTGGGGTCCTTGTGTGTGCCAAGCAGACACTTAGACCACCAGCTATCACCCCAGCCCCATTTCTTTCATTTAAAGTGAACTCCAAATACTTCAACTCTGAAATACTCTCTTCCAAAAATTACTTGAAACCTTTGGAAAGTGTTTTTCACTGTCTAGTGTATGTATTTGGTACAGGGTGTCACTATGTAGCTTGGACTCAGTGATCCTCCTGTTTTCAGCCTCCGCAGCACCGGAATTACAGGGGTATGCCACCACCCATTTTTGCCTAGAGTATATTAAGCTTTCAATAATGTTAGCTACCATCTTGCCACCTTTTTTCCCAGTTCCACTCTTCTCTATACTTTTGTTTGCTAGAGAAGGGCTCATCCCAGTAGTGTTTTCTTGAAACAGTTCTTTGCATGTTCTGATTAGTTCTCTAATACTCAATATTCTGATTGTAGAATTCATAATTATCTCCCACCTTCTTTAAGGCCATATTGCTAGATTGGCAGTGTGGTGTGAATCTTTGTTGCAGGTATGGCACAAGTGAAGAAAGGTTTCCCACTCTTTGAAGCGTTTTGCTGGGAGCCAGGAGCCTCCCTCAGGGCACTTTTGACCCACCCTTCCAGCTAGTAGAGGAGGTTCCTAGGGCTGTAGAAGGTGATAGTGCTGGGCATGGGCATTTAGCGTAGCTGAAATATGTGAATTGGTGAAAATTAAAGAACAAAGAATGTTGAAGGTTTGTATGTTTAGTATGTTCTCTGATAATGTTAATATTTATTAAGATAAATATTAAATATTTAAGTATTCATTTAATATTTCTCATGTTCCACCAACCATAACTATCCATTTCTCCTCTATGGTACAAAGGACCATCTCTTTTGTTCTTTGAGCTCTCGCTTGAACTAAACAAGTATATTGGAAGTTGGGAGGAGCAGGAAGCATTAAGCATCAGGTGTTCCTGTAATCATGACGCTACAGAGGTTCCTTAGAAAGCTTGATCAGGCGGGGGCACAGAAATCCAGACTAAAATTGAGGTTGAATATTTCCATGGAACATAGTGTACTTACTTTCTCATGTAGCTTATACAGAATAGAGACTGAGGGAGATAGCTTTTTTTGCTAGTTCACATGAAGAAACTAGCACAGAGAAAAATTTATATAGGCCCTTTGCTTGCTTCACGTTATTCATAAGCAGAGCATATTCACTGATACTCATCTGGCATTGTCCTAACAAGTGTGTGTGGCATTAGGGATTGTACACAGGATTCTGTCTATATGCTAGGTAAGCATTCTACTATTTGAGCTACATCCAGCTTTGGTACTGTCCTGAAATGGAAACAGTTAAGTAGCTCAAAGTTTGTTATTCCAGTTATAGTGACTGGGAAAGCTGAACCATTCTGGTTTGTGGGGTGGGAAGTATCTCAGATAAGTGATTAGAAGTAATAAGAGTATACTAGCAGGTAATCATTACAGAACAAGTAACTACTGCTTTCTGTTTTGTGGAATCTTTGTGACTCTCCCATGTTAGTTTTGACTCTTCCCTTTGGATCTTTCCATAGATAGTAGCGTTGCTGTTCTTCAACTATCAGATCTGCCTCTGTGCCTCTGTTGGAAGAGAACAAGGAAGAAGAATCTTGGTAAAAAATTGCTTGATCCTATAACTAAGCTTGGAAAAAGGAAGGTAAAAACTCAGAGGGCTAACTTAAGTGTGAAGGTAGGCTAGCAGACTGGAGCGTATCTTAGGGGGTCCTGGTATACTGTGAAGCAAGTAAGGGGACTAGTGTAATTTGTCCAATAGAAATCTGCTGGGAAACTTATTAGTAATATGCTTTTGTTATATTTTAAAAACTTTAATTTTGATAAATATTGTTATAAAAATGTTGCAAGGTTAGTATAAAAAACTCATTGTATTCCCTTTACCCAGGGTCACCAATTATCAGCAGTTTGCTTTCATTTGTTTTATCATTTATTCTGTTTCTTTTCCCACATCATTTGAGAAAACTATTGAGAGATTGGTGTTTGTCAAGGCCATCCCATCAGAATTGTCCAGATGCAGCCATTAGATATAGCAGAACATTGGTGTTAAGGCAGGGCCCTGGAGATAAAGGCTACCAATAGCTACAAAGGACAAATTTGTAAATCATGTGGAATGGAATTCTTTGGTGCTAGATATAGAAATCATTATCAATTGTACAAGTGTTTAAAGGTACCCTCATTTTCTATCATTCTTGTTGAATTTGTTCTAACTATGCCAAATTTTAATATTGCTATGAAAACTCACTACCCAACTTTGAGGCCATAATATATTCTCCAATGTTATTTAAATCATTTGGCAAATATGTATTTAGTACCTTCTGTTTGATAGGAGTATAAGAGATGAAAGAAGCAAGGTGTAGTGGCTTGTGCCTGTAATCCCAACAGGAGACTGGCAGTAGGATTACTCAGGGCTAGTCTGTGCAGTTTTTTAAATCTATTTATTTTTGTGGTACCAGGGATTGAACTCAGGACCTTGCACTTGCCAAGCAGGTGCTTATGTTGTTGAGCTATATCTCTAACCATAGCCTGGGGGACTGGCTCAGTAATACAGTGTCCATGGCTTCAATCCCAATACAAATAAATAATAAATGAGCATGGAAAGAAAGTGAGGAATCACCTCACAGTTAGTGGGAAGAATTTTCTATAAAAGGGTTTACCAGAGTGATAGGAATACCACCAGGCTATTTAAAGATCTGAAGTGTTGCTGTCTGAGAGTCATTTGGATGGACATAAATGTAACATTCATCATTTCTGAGGCATCCTGGTCTTAGACAAGATTCATAAGTTAAGAAAACCTTTTGTGTCTTACATCCTTCACAGGTTATGACACCAGGCCAATTTGGATTCAGATTTTGTCTACAACCCTTAATCTTGACAAGTTTATTAAGTTCTCTGTATTTCAGTTTCTTCTGTCAAATCGCATTTCTTGGGATGGTACTGAGAATTAGAATTATAGTTACTCTATAAGCATTAATTTCATGTATTTATTAGGAAACTGCAGTATATGGGGAAATAGCAGAAGTATTAGGTGTAAAGGTGGGATTCAAAAGAGTATTTCTGTTTTTCAGCAAATAATTGTCTAAGTGAAGTGTGAGGTTTAGAAAGGTGAAGAAAGATAACTTGCCCAGGGTCACATAGCGAAAAAGAGGTAGAATTCCTCTTGTGAGAGGTATCAGCAAAGTGCCCTTGGAGCCTCAAAAATGAGCAGAAATAAGCAAGCTAAAAAGTAAAGAACAAGATTGCCAGGCAGAGGGAACAACAGGTGTTATGAGGACACTAAAGTGGAAGAGAGCATGAAAAGGATCCACAGAGGTTTGGCTAGGATCTGGGGAAAGAGAGATGAGGTAGACAGAAGATTGACAGGGTCTTACGGGACCTCATTAAGCAGTTTGTGATCTATTCCAAGGACAATAGGAGGTTGCTAGAAGGTGTTTTTTACTTTCTTGAAGCATGTGGTAGGTGCATGTGTGTGTGCGAGTGTGCATGTGAGTAAGTACCTGTGTGTTTAATGCAGAAAAGCTTCTAATAAAGTTCTTCAATGCTTCATCTTTTTATTTCAGTTTCCCATCTTGTGATCCAATACAGGCAATGCTTTTAGCACAAATGTGTAGGTTTTAAGTAGTTTTTACTGTCTGTCATAGACATAGCTAAAACTAGATGTTGTGATACCAGAAGAAGCCCATTCTGCAGAGTGTTGCTATAAGGAAGTTTAGTGGGTTCATATGTGTCTCATAATTTTCAGACTGAGTTAAAGGAGCTCTTTTAGGAAAAAAAAACAAAGGAATAAAAACAAATT
The DNA here is from genome assembly GCA_004027165.1 of Ctenomys sociabilis. Classification (NCBI taxonomy): domain Eukaryota; kingdom Metazoa; phylum Chordata; class Mammalia; order Rodentia; family Ctenomyidae; genus Ctenomys; species Ctenomys sociabilis. The sequence goes on along the minus strand of PVKA01003936.1, from coordinate 3,903 downwards.
GGAATTGGGAGAAAAAGTAATCCCTGGAAACATAGGTTGTTCTTCAGTGCTAGAAATGGAACTGTCAAATATCTCTTGTTTAAATATATGATAAAGATATTTTAGTGATTAAATGGAGATTTGTCTTTTTCTGTTGTGTGCATGTGTGCATGCATGCACCTGCACACCATCTGTGTTAGCAGACAGCACATTTGTGAGAATCTGGAAAGATGAGAACTTTTCAATACTTATTTTTATTCAGGTACTGGAGGTTTTCATGTTTGAAAATCAGCACAGAAGAAAACATTTTTTATGTATGGAGTAAACTTCACAGAAAGAAAATCAGTGATTTTTCCTCTTGCCATATGCACATGGCCACAAACATTTACCTTTAAGTAGCTTGTGTTAATTAGCTTTTTGGGGGAATATGGTGGTTAGTTGATTTCTGTATGATCTAGGATGGACTTACTCATGTATGTTAGTTGGCAGACTGTTTGGTCTAGGTAGGAAGCCCTAAACTTAGTTGGCTTGTCTCCACTCCACATGATTTCTCCTTCAGCTGACTTGATAACATAGTATTCACAAACTCTCAAGGAGAGTAGCAAGTTAGCAAAAGCATCAGTGTACAAGAACTTTCCAAGTGTCTTTTCCTGTATTTAGGACAGGGTCTACAAGTTCTCACTGTGTAGATCGCACTCATAGTGCTTCTGTTTTCATCCTCCCAAATGATGGGATTACAGGCATGAATAATATCTTCTTTTATATTGGCGGTAAAGTGGAACAGTGCTTTTTACAAAGAAACCAAGGGAAGACTGTGTAGTTTGGAAACAGTAGTAGATATTCTCAAGAGTTTCAACAGCTCACTGATCTTGTGTAGCTGTTATCAAAGGAGCCCCTGGGTTTCCTCAATCTTTCTTCAGACATTATTAGAAAACCCTAGTGTACTAGACTATGTTAAGTTTTGTAGTTAAGCAAAAAGACTTATTTGGGGATCTACCACCACCTGTGAGATCCAAGATTTACAACCTCTCCTTGGAACCTTTATATTTTACCTGAGGAAAAAATATTTGGGCATTCCAAAGAAGGCATAAGAGTCTCTGTAGATGTTTTATTTCACTGAGATTTAAAAGTGTACTTGTGGTTGCAGAGAAGAATCCAGCATTATACTGTGAAGTGAGTGACGGAGAGCCACCGATTTGGAGCGTCAGCTTTTGAAACCTTTGCTCAGGAAGATATCAGAGGTAACATTCTTCACATAACTAACACAAACTTTAAAACAGCTTAAGAATTGAAAAGTATTACATAAAAATGTAATTGGGCCCTATAAAGCACAGGTGAGAAATTCAGTGTAAGATTTATTTTATACATCTGTGAGGTATATAATCCTCCAGGAAATTACTTGGTGATAATGTCTGAGGTTTTTTTCTCTACTACTAGGATAAAAGTTAAAAAATAAAAAATTCTGATGTTTTAAAAGTTAGTGACTTGGAAAGAGCTATCAGAATTTTGAACACATATAATTTGACTCATCAAACACTTCCAGGAATTTATTCAGTAAATACATGTTAATTAGGTATCATTTACAATAGAAGAACATTAATAGTATCTTAAGTGTCAATCACAGTTTGGTAGACAATGGAGTGTTACCTTGATATCATGTGATCTCCCATGTACAGAAGGGCCAAAAAGCATGAAATAAACAAATGTGTATTGTGTGCTACTATTTATGTAAAATAGTGAATGAGGCCAATAATATATATATATAGTTTACATAGTCAAAAGTATTTGCAGAAAGATATTCAAGACACTGATAGTTTTGGGGCTTACATGCCTGGGGATAGAGGAAATAAGGGAGGCTTTTCATTGTATAAATGATTATGTGTTCCATTTGAATTGTAAGTTGTATGAGTGTATTTCTCTATTTCAAAAAATAAATGTTTATTTAAAAGAGATGATATATGGTGATGGTGATGTGAACTTTTATGGGCTCCTTCACCAGTTGATTTTTGTCTAAGTTATTCCATTCAGGAAAATAGCCAGTCAGTTTTTTTGCTTAGAAATGCCTCATTGTTGTATACTTCTGATTTCTGTTCTTTGTGGTGCTAGGGATTGAACCAAGAGCCTGCCTTGTGCTAAGTATGTTCTACCACCAAACTCTGAATTTTTTAACTATAACCTTGCCTTTCCAAGAATACCATATGTGTGGAATCAGAATATGTAGGGTTTTTCTAGTCTGACTTACTTGATTCATCTGTATTATATGAATTAATAGTCTGGCCCTTATAGCTAGCATTCCATTTTATGTATACTTTGTTCATTCACCTGTTGAAAGACACCATGGTTGTTTCCAGGTTTTTTTGACAGTTATGAATACAGTTGTAAACATTAGCATATAGCTCTCTGTGTAGAGGTATGCTTTCATTTCATTTGCATAATACCTAGAATTAGAGTTGTTGGGTCTTTTTTAGCAGAAATTGCAAAACTGTCTTACAGAGTGACTCCATTATTTTTCACACTCACTAGCCCTGAATTTGATTTATGTGCTGAGGTTCATTCTCCTGTATGAACATTCAGTTGTCCTAGCACCATTTGTTGGAGAGAATATCCTTTTCCAAGGAATTGCTTTTGCACCTGTACATTTGATTTTGGGCTGTGTGATGCCTTAATCTGAGAGCTTGTCAGTTTTCCATTTACATCCCTTCCTATTTTTTTATGTTTTAGTGCTGGGGATGGAACACAGGGCCTTGTGCATCCATAAGCAAGTGCTATACTACTAAGCCATACTCCCAGGCCTAACCCACACTAACTTGATTACTATAACTTTATAGTAAATCTTGAAATCAGGTAATGAGAGTACCCTAGCTTTTTTTTCCAAAATTATAGCAGTGAGAGTGAATAACTTAACTAGTCCTGATTGTGGGAAGCATTCCATCTCCATCATTAAGTATAATGTTAACTGTAGGGTTTGAGATTTGTTTGTTGGTTATATAACCTATCATGCAGCAAGCAGTTAATCTAGCAGTCTTGAAGATTCTATTTTTAGAAGACCTGCTTGCAAGATTGGCCTGTGGCTAATGTATGGGAAATTGGCTTTTCAAGCATTTTTTAAATACAAGATTGTATTCTGCCTTTATTTTTTAGTACTCTTTATTTTTTAATTCTAGTTTCCTTTAACATTTCTTTTAGGGCAAGTCTGATGTCAGTAAATTCTATTTTTACTTCCATGAGAAAGCTTTCATATTCCTCCAATTTTGAAGGACATTTTGTGATGGTTTCTGATAATATAGTGTGTAGTGTAGCTTTTTCCTTATAGCTAATGTGTCTTTTTCCCTCCTCTGGCTGCCTTCAAGATTTTTTTTCTCTTTGATTTTCAGCAGTTTGAGGGGTATATGCTAGGTGTGGCTTTAAATTTTTTTTTCTTGGCTGCGTAGATAGCTTAGCATTCTAAACATCTGCCTAGCAAGCACAAGGATCCAAGTTGGATCCCCAGTACCACATGATATGCTGGCCCCAGAGCTGGGCATGGTGGTGCACACCTGTCATCTCAGCACTGGGAAGGCTGAGATAGAAGGATCACTATTAGAATGAACTATGTAGTGAGACCCTGTATCCAATAAATAAAAAAATGTATAAAAAATTTTATATTTATCCTGCTTGATATTCTCTGAAGTTCTTACATCTATTAGTGGTTGTCTGTTACTTAATATTTCAAAGTTCTCAGCCATTTTCTCAAATAATTCTTATGTCCCATTCTTTTCCCTTTTTCTAAGATTCCAGTTAGAAGATTAATACTATTGGCTATTGCCTCACAGTTTTTAAATACCATGTTTTTTCTATTTTATCAATTTTTATTTTAATCTTGATTGATAAGCTCAAAAAACTATGTTTTTGTTTTTGTTTTTTTTTTTTTTTTTTTTTTTTTTT
>PVKA01003935.1:0-104317 GCA_004027165.1 Ctenomys sociabilis | reverse complement strand
TTAACCTGGTATTTTGCATATCATAAACTCACTAGCAGGGAAGGTTGGGTTTCTCTAAGGTCATGTACTAGAATCTGAATAAAAGCTGCACTTATTATTTTCCTATGATTTTGTTGTTTTCATATTAGTCTTTCTACTCTATTTTTTAAAAGTTTTGTGTTAGTCCTTCTTTTCAAACAGTGGAAATAAAACAGATTTTATCCAATTGCATATGAATCATATTTAAATTGGACTTTTGGAAGACAGTAGGCAAAAGAAAATATGAATTAAAACAAATTAAAGTTGATGTATTTGTCTTCAAAGACATAATAGCATCTGTTTTATAAGTCACATGGTCTAACTGAATGAAAGTTGGGGTCATAAACCACTCAGAATAACAATAGTGAAAATGGTCGATCAATTTGTCTAATTTGATGCTAGCTATAGAACAAAGGAATATTATAATTATGCTTATTTTACACATAGCTGAAGGGGAAGTCTTTCCCATTTCAGAAAACAAGTTTGTGAAAATAAAACAAAAACACAGCATGATACTTGTCCTTTTAGCTTTATGACTTTTATCTGTAGTGAAGTCATTGGCCTTATTTTCTAATGGTTTCTCTTTTAACTTTTGTGAGAAAGTAAAATAAGAATTCTGTATGACACACTAGCAACCAGGAGAAGGAAAACATATATAAAAGTATTATTTGAAGATATACTATTTTTGTTAGTTACTTTCTTACATCGCAACATAGAGAATTAGAAATAACTTTAGTACTATGATATATAGATGCATCATAGCACAATCCACGTGAGTTTCTTTTTTCTTTCTTTCTTTTGCAGAACTGGGAATTGAACTCAGGCCCTTGCACTTGCCAGGGAAACACTTACTCCACTGAGCCATCTCTCCCCCTCCTTTTTTTAGACCTTTCTATATTTATCTCTTTCTCTTTCCTATTATCGAAAAATGATGAGCATTCACATTTACATAGCCCACAAAACACTGCAAGTTTTGTCGCCTACCTTGATTGCCAACCAAATAAAAGCTCTATTACTTATCTTTTCCTTCTTTGATTAAGGCCAGCTTGTTTTCTGTTTTTTTTTCTTCTATTTATCTTTTTGTGAATGTTCCATTCTAGCAGCATGGATTTTCATATCACATACCTTGCCTTGGAGTTAGCATTCCTTGTCCTCTCTGGATCCTTGCTACCTCACTTTCTCATTGTTAAACATGTAAACAGTGTCAATTCATTTTGATTAAAATAACTTTTATTTTTTTATTTAATTGGTACAGGGTCATGCTACACAGTGGACCCATAATGATCCTCTTGTTTCAGCCTCCTCAGGGCTAGGATTGCAGGGTGCATCTCCACATGCGGCACAGCGTACCCTGGGATCAGGCGCCCGCACGTCATGTGACATTGGGGATTGAACTCAAGATCTTGTACTCTTGTGCTTGCCAGGCAGGTGCTTATACTGCTGAGCTATTTCCCCAGCCCTCAAATTCTTTCCATATCACATTTACTTGAATATCAGTGTACAAGTGGTTATCATCAAATATATAAAATATGTGTTTCTCTGACATTCTTGTACAGTCATTGATTTTTAGATTTATGTAAATTAGAGATGTGAAATTTAAAAGATGATAAAAAATTATAACATTTAAATAGAAAAAATTTCATGGGTTTTTTCTGCAGATAGGTTTAGGGTAGGAATAAATGAGTATGCATGTTGCAGCAAAGAACATGTTTGTTTCATTGCTTGAAGATAAAAGATTTAAACATTATTTTGACCAAGAAAGCATAATAGTACACACTTACTGAAATGGTTTTTATTTAATCCTTGTGGCTTTTCCTAGTTCTTCAATTTAATTAAGTCAATATTGCAAATTCACAGTCTCATAGGGATAGTACACCGTATTGATTTCGTTCTTTTGATAAAATGTGTTCACCTTTGAAGAGAAACAAATTTAATAAAGAATGAGCATTACTATGATTAACATATGCCTTATTGTACATCTGATATTATTTGATACGTGTCCTGGTACTATAAACAGAAAATAAGAAAGAGAGAGAGAAAGGAAGACTTTAATAAATCAGCTGAAATAAGAGAAAAAGTTCAGCCTAGTACTGTATGACAATAAAATATTACAACAATATTTGAGTTTGAAGATCTTATTTTTCTTGATCAGGCCTTCTGAGTTTGTTGGCTCTCCCCTTTTGATGTTAATTTCAGTATCATTTGTTGCCCTAAAAACAAAACTCACCACTCACCCACAATGTAACCCTCAATGTCTTATGTTACGATCCAGAGAATCTGGTTGTGGTGTTCAGAAGTGGAACCTTTGAGAAGTGCTAAGATTTGTTGACTAAATCCTGGTGACCTTGTGAGGGGCAAGAGACCACACCCCCAGAGACAGAGCTGTCTCTGTCAACCATCAGGAGCCTCTTGGACCACCGGATCCCGGTCGTCTGCAGCCTGTGCTTGCAGAACAGTAAGTCAAAATAAATCGCATTTTCTAATAAAATTAGCACGCCTCACAGGACACCTCACTGTGATAAAGATCACCAATAAAACTACTACCTTCCTGCACAAACTGAGAGATGGGCTCCTCTAAACTGCATTTTAAAAGGAAGGCTCCTGAGAAAAGCATTACTGAGCTACAAAAGGAGATAGTATTTTAAAGAGTTTAACATTAAAGGAGGTAGAGAGAGAATTTAAAATCGCATGTTTCCTAAAGTAAAAGTGACTAGAAATGTCTGAAGGCAACTGTCTGAAGGCTGCTGAAGCTCGGAGATGTACTTAGTGCACCTAGGTCATTTGCTGTTGGTTCCCAGTTAATTTGGTTATGTAAATCATTTCCTGGATAGCTCAACATAACATTTTCATTCCAGTTATTTTATATATTTTGATTGTGACAAGCAAAGGCTCATAAGGAATTAATACCAACTAAACTTACTTTGAAAAATAGTTCTTACTTGTGGTCTCCTTTCCCTTCCTCTCCCAACTCTGTTTTCTTTCATTTTTCCATCCTTGCCTTTTCTTTCCCCACACCTTTTGCTATCCCCTCTCTTCCTTCTCCTTTTCTTCCTCCTACTTCATCTTTTCAGAATGACTCTGGCTTCTTTCCAGGGTGGTACAGGGGAAAGTCTGGCCATCACCAGTGCGTGTTCTGTGGTGCGTGCTTCTCACTACAAACTCAGTTTTCTCTCCTAATAAGAAAATTATTTGTTTAGAATACTGACAAAATCTTTCCTGAAAAAAAGTCTCACGATTTTCAAAAGCTGTGTGTGTGGAAGTAAAGTATAAATATTTTTTTTAAGGATAGCAATTTCCCTAGCTATTTTTATACTTGAGAATTTCCCCACGTAGTATTTAGTACATCAAAAGCAGTTACTACTCTATTGAATTTACAGTTTCCAGTCAAAGTGGCTTTGAATGTGAGTATAATTCTTTTTGGAGAGAAATGAAATAATATAGTTTATTTATGAACACATCTTATATCTCTGATAATCCAGCTTGGGTTTTGAAAATGAAAATCAGATCATTAGATTAGGCTTTAGAAATACTTCATGCAGTTTCTTTTTTAAGTAATCATTTGGCTGTGCAATTTTTTTCTAAGCTCACATGCAGTCCTGAGAAGTAACAATATTTTGTCCTTCCTCGTCTTACACGGTGATAACATCTTGTGTCTCTACACAGTATCGCACCCAGATACTGACACTGGTACATACAGAGCAGAGCAATACTGCTGTCACAGCAAGAATGGCTCATTCTGTCCTCTAAGCCACAAGCTCATCTTTCTGCTACACATTGCACCTTCATCGTTTGACAGTCACTAATGTTATCCATATCTATAATTTTGTTATTTCAAATATTAGACAAGTGGAATTCTGTGGTGTGAGATCTTTCGACATTGGATTTTGGGTCAGTATTATTCCCTTGAATCATACAGCACACTTTAAGTCTTGCAGACACTGTGGAGAGATTTGAAGGAAGCATATTGATGGTACTGAAAGGAATATTGGCAAGTACTAAGTCAGAGGATTTTCCTAGATGTGCCCAGGTGAGAGCCTGTTCCATCCATTGTATCGGTTTCTAGGGAAACATCTTTGTGATCTACAAGCCAAGGGGGCTCCCTCAATAGATACCACATACCTTCCTTAGCCACCTAGCACCTCCAAAATAAGGTAAGAGTTTCTACAATGAATAAAAGGAAACATTACAAAGGTGGTAAAAACAACCACAGCAGCATCAAAATGTCTCCGATTTCCTATCAAAGACACTGAGCAAGTAAATGGCCAGTAAATACAATTACACTTGAAGTTTTTACACAGTATTTCATCAGAATTAGCCAGCTTCTTCCATGCAAGTTAGCTATTTTATGATACCTACAGAGTGGAAGGATTAATTCATTTTAGAAGTAGTGTGTTGTAAGGAGTTTCTACTTCCCAACACCCAGGAGCTTCCTGTCTTTCCATTCTGTACTTGATTTCAAATTTTCATGACAATTTAAATATATACAATAGTTTTCAAGTATTGATTTTGTAGAGGTGGATGAATAGAATTTAATATCTGCTGTTTGCATCTAAATAACACTAACACATTAAGATAGATATATAGAGAGATAGATAGATGAATAGAAAGACAGACATATAAGAGAAAGGGAAGGAGAAAGGGAAGGAGGCAGGAAAGGATAAAGGAAGGGAGGGAAGAGAGAAAGAGACAGTATTGTTAAGTAACTAAATTATCCATTCTGGCTAGCGGGTATTCTGTGGCACACCTCCAGCTCTATGTAGCCTGATCCTTCCAGTGTTGAGACTATGGGTGTGGGTATAACAACATATCTGGCAATATTATACAACTTATGTAAAAGAAAATGAATTCATTCCAGTTATTTTAAAAGAAAATATTTGATATATATAGTGTGTATCAAAATTCTCTGGGAAAAAAAAGTTAGTATTCAAGTTTTTCTAGATAATTTATTGGGCTGAAATCAAGAATATGAAGGTCAGGAATAGAGAAACTATTTTGATGTAATGATAAAAATTTAACTACTTTTTAAAACACAGAAATAAAATACAATTGACAATTATTGAGCAATGTGTTTCAGATTATCGTAATATTTATGTTAATTCAATTCCACAAAAGTCTTTCCATATAACAGTGACTTTTCCTCGCCTTACTACACAGGAAAATTGAGATACCAAGATTTCAGTCAAAACATATAAAATTATGCCATAACACATTGTAGGACAGTTATCTATAACCGGTTTTATTTTAAGGTCCATATTCATAAGATGCATCCACTGTAAATTTACTAATATTTTAGAACCTATTTCATACATATCACAGTTGTTTATGAGTCAGAAACTCAATAAATATTTCTTGAAGAGAAATATATTTTGAAAATTTTTCAAAGTATGAAAAATGATTGTTTTAGATTTAGAATATGACTGAATTCAAATAGTTGTATTATTGTCTCCTTTAAACTGAATCTGAAGGCATAGGTTAAATACAGTATTCTTCACATGGTAACTGCTGAACAAATAAGTAACTCTCTTGAAAATGTATTTGCTTTTAAATATACTGCTAAAATCAAAAATGTTGAGTATAATGTATATAAACTATATAATAAAGAGAACATTTTGTTTTATATATATATACATATATATATATATATTCTGAAGAAGATGAAAAACAAATACTCATGTTTAGAGTTTATTGTTTTAAAGTTTAATTTTGAGGTAAGTGTAGAATCACATGCATTTTTGATAAACAATACAGAGGAATGCTGTGTCTCTTTGCCCAATTTGACCTATAAGAGTCTACAAAATTACAATTCAGTGTGCAGCTCGACATCCACGGTGAAATGGCCAACTACAAGTCACCTCCCAACACCACGTATCTCTCACATTGCCCTTTAAACTGTACTCTTTCCTCTGTGCCTACATCACCCACTTTAATGTCATAAACATTTTATTCATAGTTAAGGTTTTATTTGAAGAATGTTGCAAAAGTGGGACTTAATACTATTCAAATTTTGGCACTTGTTCTTTTAATTACCTTGATTTTCATTATTTAGACCTTGTTAATTTGTACATTAATAGCTGGTGATTTTTACTGCTGAATACTATTTCATTAATCTATAGGTTGATATTGTGTTTGCCAACCCAGTCACCTATGAAGGATTCCCAGGCTGTTTCTAGTGTTCGATAATTAGTTACTTCAATTAATGCTGCTATAAAAAGTGATGTGCACATAATTTAAATCTTACTTTCGAAAGGATGAGTGCTCACAAAAGCATTCATTGCTTGTTTGTACAATAATTGCAGTTTTAGGTCTCTGAGTGTTGGTTGGTTGTTTTATAAGGAACTGCTGAGCTATTTTTGAGTGTGATTAGTAGGTACAGCTTTTCGAGCCAGTTATCATTATCCAGTTTTTGTGGAAAAACCATTACTTATTTTTAAAGTCTCCTAAGTTTCTAATTTAGAATCTCTAGTTATTAATGGACAACTTTTGCGCTTTTATTTTTTTACCATCTATCAGCTTTGGGACAACATCCATTACGTGTTTTGAACATTTCCTAGTGGTCCTCACACAGCTCTGTCTTATCTTCACTAAATTCTTCACATTTCCTGAACACCAGGTCTCTGTCAGGCCTAGTGCAGCACGCCAGAAATCCCACACTCTGTACATTGTACATTCAGAACCTTATCAGGAGCATTCATAAAATAGTATTTAAAATGCTAGATCTTATACTATGCTCCAGAAGTATTTGAGTATTTCTATTCTTTCCTCAATCTCTTTTCAATGTTTTTAAGATTCAGTGTTTTCCAGTTCATGAATTCCTTCTGCTGTCTTCTTCATTAGAGTGGTGACTTCATGCAAGGAACTTTATGTTTCAGTTATTAAATTGCTATTGCATTTCAAAATTACATTTATTTTATTCTATAAGTACATATTTATAATATATACAGCCTATAGAGCTATCAACTGATAACTATATAAAGAAAATGTAGTATCTACAAATAATGGAACATTGGTCTATTATAAAAAAAGGACAGGGCTGGGGACATGGATCAATGGAATAAGTGATTCCCTGGCAAGCACAAGGGTCTGAGTTCAACCCCTGGTTCCACAAAATAGACCAAAGAAAGGACAAATTTGAGACATTTGTAAGTAAGTGGATGCATCTGGAAAATATGATGTTGGGTGAATTTAGCTTATACACACAAACTTGAATACCATATGTCATACCTCATGTGAATCAGCCAACATACAAGTAAAAGAAAAATAAATGATGGGTGGTTCATTTTTAGTTTCTTTTGGTTGCTATTTCCTAGAGCTTTGATTGGACTTGCTTGCTTTCTGCATATTTATACGTGTAGCTTTCTTATTGTGCCTACTTTAACATTTTGATGAAATAATTTTAAAAGCTCTTTTAGTTCAATATTGGCAAAAGTTTGTCATCGTTTCTCTTTTTAATTAATCCCTTTTAATTACAGTTTTGACTGTAATTGAAAAGTTGCCTTTTCAAACCTTGATTTTCTGACCGCACGTTAGGAACAAGAGGGAGAACTCAATCTTTCCTCTTACGTGGAGGCAGCAGTCCTGACTCCTCGCTTGAGCTCCATCTACACCCTATGAAGAGGTCCTCAGCACTGCCAAGGCTGGGGCTTCCTGTCCCTGCCTTTGCAAGTTGTCCTGCCACTGGGACACAGCTCCGGACATCTGCAAGTTCAGGGGGAAGAAGTATTTTATCTCACAGATTTCTTTCTTTAAGTTTAGCTCCCAGAAGCAAATGTTAACAAAGATTATGTTAATCTGGTCAGTCTGTATTTTCATTAGGTGACAAGCAAAGCAAAGGAGAACTGCACCAGGCCATACGAAGAGAGACCTAGAGAGAAAGCCTGAAATAGAACTGAAGAAAGTCTTGCCGAGTTTCTGGCTTAGAGCATTCATTGCTTTAGACTAAACACTGGGGTTCTGTTAATTTAGCTTGTTTTGATGATATAATTTTATGACAGGAAATTTCAAGCCAGAAAATTTGTCACTTTTTTTTTGCATTCAGAAATTTCTCTTCATATCAATGTTTTTTAAATTCATTTCTAATTATCTTAATTCAAGAAAATAAAATATTTACTTTTCCTTCTCTCCTAAAGTAGGGGATGGCTGCTCTCAGTTGGGTTAATTTTATCCCAGTAAAGGAAGCTCTAGTTTAGTGTTTAATCCACCTTAGGGATGACAGATACTAAGGCATAGTCAACTCTATGTGATCCTGCCTGAGATGCCTCACTCTTTAACTCCTTAACTCCTTCCCTACCCTTGTTAATGTGTTTTAAACATAAAAGAGATAAGAGAAAAACCAAACTAATTAGAAAGAAGAAGCCACTGACTTCTTAGTAAAAAAACGCTGCATAGTTGCTGTGAAAACCAAGAAGGCATTTAAGTGAGATGAAACAAAGAATGAGGCCAGATGTGTTTCTGATCTGTAAGGACTGAAGATGTACATTTGGATTCCAGACATTTAAGATCTGTAACTCAGGCAAAGTCCACTGGCTGGCTTTATTAATAAACTATTTTTCCAATTTTCAGTGAGAAATAATCTTATTGATTCACTAGGAATCCCTTAAATAGATGAAGTTCACATACTGCAGCAAATACTTTAAAAATATAAACATACCTTTTATAATTCCTGAGTGGACATTCAAATTTTCTGTTTTTCTTATATAATTAAATGTTCACATTGATTATGTTTTGTAATGTGACTAAGGATAATTCAGATGAGAAGACTGAAAAACTACTAATGCATTGATGAAATATTGGTACAATTTTCTCTTAGGTGATATTACTTGTGACACTTTGCAACTTGTAGCCATACTTCCAGTTGTTTTCATGATAACAAGGTTAATACAAAACTGATGTCAAGATCAGAATATACCTTCTTTTTATGCTAACAGATACAAAGAAGGCCATAGGTAGAACTATGGAGTACCATAATACATGTTGGAACAGGATGGAAAATGCTGATTATGCAAGAGCATTTCTTAGGAAAATGGGAGGGGACTGAAAACAAGGAGAGGTACAAGAAGCTGTTTTACATCTCACAAAGATAACACTTTGCTTCTTTATAATAATGCAGATATTAATCTATAGATGTGGTAAGATTTATCTAATGTTTTGATACATTAAGCTCTGTGACATGCTATGTGATATGCTCCAGGCACAGAATTTGATAAACAACAGATGGTCACAGCAAATTTAAAAAACGAATAGGATTTTGATATAATTTTATTGATAAGAAAACTGACACAATATTTGATTTGTCAAAGTTCACAGAGTTTGTATGTTATACATCTGGCTCAAATTAGCAGACCGGGAATTTGTTTATAAAACAATGAAAGCAAATACTAAAATTATCGGAGGTAGAGCCTGCCAAAGTGAAATTCAACAAATTCAACAACTAATGTTTGCTAAGAAACAAATTAAGGGAGATTAAATTGATACTCATTTTCTTTCTTCCTTTCTTTTTTTTTTTTTTTTTTTTTCTTTTGTATTGTTGGGTAGGGTGTACAGGGTATTCAGCGTCTCAGTACTGGATTGAACTCATAGTTATCCGCTTATTTACAGCCTCCCAAGAGCTGATTTTGCAGATGGGCACCACCACGCCCAGTCTCAATTTCAGTGCACCCTGGGATTGGGGCCAGCACTGCAGGCTTGAGGATGGAACCCAGATATTTATTTTCAAAATTCAATAAAAAGACCCCTAAAACATTGAAAATAGTGGTTTGTTTTCAACCAATTATTTTTATATACATGAACTCTGATATTAGGTAGACAACTCGCATCTATGCAGCGTGAGATTTTTATCTAAATCTATTAAAGCTTTTTGTATAGCTGCTACTGGATTTTGATATTGAGTACCAACAAATGTCAAATCCAGTTTCAAGGGGATCAAATTGTGACTTTCAAAACCTATTCATTTTTAATGTTAAATGTTACTGAAAAAATAGACCAGAGGAATAATAAATCTGTAAATTTTAGATATTTTAAATGAAATTTACTACTAAACCTTCTGAAGTTATCACCCAGTTATTGCAATAAATTTTGCAAACCAAGAAAATTCTTGACAAGTTCAAATGCTGTGAATAACCTTTGCCATTCTGAACAAGAACAGGAATTTACATCCTATATTTCAGGGCAATAAAATAATTTCCGTTGAAACATACTTTGCAACTATTGGAAGTATATTCTATAGAATCAGGATAAAATAATATACATTTAATGAAACATTTTGTGAAAATTTTCCCTTACCATAGTTTAAATGCTTCTAGAATACATTTATGTTTTTCAGACTATTATTACTGAGGTGTGTGTGTGTGTGTGTGTGTGTGTGTGTGTGTGTGTGTGTGTGACTAAGGATTGAACCCAAGGATCTCCTACAGAATGAGTCTCTTGTTTTTTTGTGTTTTGTCGAATTAGCAGGGAGGTTTTAACTGGAGCAAAGTGACAGAATGTCATCTGGGACTCTAGAGATGCACAGAACAAACCAGAGTTCTTGCAGCATCCAAAACTGCACGGATGCAGAAACTAGGGGGATGGCTCCAAAGGACAGAAGGCAGCCCCAGAGTTAGGCCACCTCATCTTTTGTTGAAAATATCTTTGTTGAGAGTGAAAGGTGAAATTAGGAAAATGATCAGATCACTCAATGGACACCAAGCCCAGCCACACCCCAAGATGGAAAACATTGTGGTGTTAATCTCAGCATGCATCAGAAGGAGGCTAGAATTGAAGTCTAGATTTGTTTAACTAACCTGATGTGATTAAGTGTGGTTTGCATCTTGTACTGTTCTTAGCATGTGCACCTGCTCTTTCTGCCCTCTCAGCCCAAGGAGAGCAGATTTCTGTGTTCACCACATACCCTTCCCTTCCTGCATGCAACCCCCTAAGCAGGGAGGTGGCAGGAGCACCTAGTGGTCCTATATGCAGCGGCACAGTTAGCTGTGTGCCCAGGAAGCTCCCTTCCAGAGCTAGACTCAGAGCTGTGATCTGGCTTCAGCCACTCCAGGGCAGCTGATTCTGTTTGCTACAGCCTGTGCTCCATGCTGGCTGATGCGAAGCCATATGAACAGAAAGCAAATATTTTCAATTAATACTGAAGCAAATTCATTATTTGAACATGTATTTATATTCACAGCTTGAAATAAACCACCTTACCCAATTAACAATAAGTCTCTGTCCAAGTGTTGGGCATCTAAGTGAAACATATTCATCTCCGTAAAAATATGTAATACCTAGGGTAAATAGCACTGATGCGACAAACACAACTCTCCTATTGTTGATTACTCTGTAGGATCTAAAAGAATAATTTGAGACTTTGTAAAAAAAATAATTACACATAAATTTGTCTGAAACTTTACGAACCAGCCTTACACTTATACAACCACACCGAGTTAAATGGAAATGGTTTTACTTCGTTTTCTTTTTTTTTTTTTCATTTATTTTTATTTTATTAAAAAACAAATGTCAATCAGACAGTTTCAAGACACCTTAACCATACAGATTCAATGAATTAATACATTGCAAACTGTTTTCATAACATTTTGATATTGTACAAGGTGCATATATGATATTATATTTATAGATATTATTTTAGCAGATATCTCTTATCAGTGAATTAAGAGTGTAGCTGCTTACTTATTTTTTATACCTGAATTATATCAAAAATACAATAATTATTTACCTAGTCGATGACCATAGTACTAAAAGCCGACATAATATCCTGTCCAACCACCATTAGTGCAGATCTTACCTCTCATAGAATTATGTAGAAGCACAGCGTTATCTATCCCAACTGTACTGTCTATACACACACATGATGATTTTTTCTTTCTACAACCCTTCCTTTGTCTACACCTGTCAAAAGTGGGCACTCCATTGACATTCAACTAACTTAGGTGCTTGAACTCGACACCACATCATGAAACTCAGGTGAGCTCCAAATTTTCTGAACAAGGAGATTATGGAGCCACAGAGGAAAGAGATTGAAGTTCTAAAGTGTGCCTGGGGAGAGTCACATGAAGAGAAAACTTTCTCTCAGGCTCTCACAGAGAGCAATCTGGTCAAGCATTGGCCATGACTCATCCACATGGATGATACAGACAAAGGAACTACATAATAATGTACAGGACTACAAGATAAACCCTGAGAGGACTTCAATAACCACATAGGAAATATAAAGTTCTTGTGTTGGTATATAAGTTTTGATCTACCTAGGTCTTAACCATACAGCAGAAAAGTATAAAAATGAAGTATACATCGTGAGCCCATAATATTAAGCTGAGCTGTAAATGGATATGGTCGACAATTTCTTTGAATAACTCACTATGGTTGCAGAATGCTGGACTGTGTTGGATTGTGGTGTCGAGTTTACTTCATTTTCTAAACCATTTAAGCAAAAACATTAGACAAAATATATTTCAACAATTTTAAAAATGTTGAAGACAAAAGGGTTTTTCAGCTATTCTGGAAGGGAATTGTCAGCTATGAATTATAACAGAACAATTTTACTTGCCCTATTTACTACATTAGTCACATTTTCTCATGCAGCACAAGGAAAATTTATAATAGTAGTAAACTCACCAACCGATTAAGCGCACTGTCATTCTGCCTGGAGAGGACAGAAAGGTTAAAAGGGGAAAGCTGTAGAACTCACTTACTTCAAGCTACTAACAGTAACAGTCATCTCTACAACACTACTGTAACAATGAAATAGTGATTTTTGTTTATTACTTTTATAGGCAGAGGAAGTTCTAGTGGTTTCTACTTGGCTTTCCTAATTGGTCTCACACATGTGCATGTGCATGGGTGTGTGCATGTGCACACACACACACACACACGCACACGCGCGCGCGTAAACTGACCCATAGTAATTATACCTCATATATTTCTAAGGAGGGTATAAATGCATAATTACCAAAATATTCTACTTATAGGCTGACCTGACTAAAAAGTGTGTTTCTTATCAGCTAGTCTATAAACATTTATTAAGGAAGTAATATTATCTCATAACTTTGATTGCAGGCATGTTGCTAAAAATAAATACTTTGGACAGATAAAATTTTTAAAAGAGTATACGTTTTGGTAAAGAGATCTATGGGTAAAACAGTTTTACTAAATATGTCATAAAATCAGTATAGCAAAGAAGAGTTCAAATTGCCAATTTCAATGATAGGATAACTCATGGGACTATTTAAATGAAGGACTTAAAGGTGTAATATCTCACAGCATGTGAATTTAGCATTATGAATATTTTAAGATGAAATTACTGAAGAACTATAACTTTAGAAAAGACTAGTTGATCTGAGTTCCCCTACATGCAAGAACATATAAGAATTCCTTTGACGAGTATGTTTTTCAAATATACTCAGTAGAAAATAGCTTTAATTTCTAAGGACTGTAGTTGGTTCTGCAGAACATCTCAATAATTAAACTCTGAAGTCATCCCTATTTGCCTCTAGATTCTACACCCATCCTCTGTATATCTCTTTGCATTGTTCCTTGATTTTATTATCTCAGTCAAGAGACCTATTTGTCTTGCATTTATATCATAAAATTTTGTTGCCTAAAATTGTGTAGTACCATGCTATATGTTTTATGTGAAATCATCAACCATTAGAGGAATTCTTAGTTCAGTTTTATGAAGGAATAATTTGACTATGGAAATCACAAATTAGAATTCCTTGGAAATTGAAAACATGATAGACATTTTACATATATAACTCCATTTGATCCTTTCAACATTCATATAATTGAATATTACAAATAATACACATTCTTCAGAAAAGAAGTTACAAAACTTGCCAAACTAAGCAATTATAAGTTTATATGTAAACCCAGTAAATCATAATAAATGCCTACCTCAATTCACATTGAAGAAATAAAACAACAGAGGACTCAATTCATTCTAGGACTTCTTGCAATACTTCAGTATTAAGAAAATGATTATTAGTCTCATAAAATATTTAATGGACTCTGATAACTAAGGTTTACTGTAACAGAGAAGCACCGTAGTTAAAAGTTACCCACATTTAATGCTGGAAAGATGAAATCTGTAGCCAAAAGATATAACATTGTTCATGTGAACGCCATCCATGTTCCAGCTGACATGTGACCAGGTCTCTAGAGAAAAGGTTACTGTAAGTAAGGCAAAAATGTCATTTACCTTATTGGGTTATTACATGTCTGATATTAATTTATCATATCCAAACAAGTACATTCGTTTCCTTGTGTCAAGTGAACGAATAAACAAATAATTCATGAGTTAACCTTTTAAAATATTGGAATATGATAGAATAGAAATTATAAGATGAGACTGTTTGATATGTTTTTGAATGTAATTGTTTAGTCAGATAGAAAACAACACATAACATACTATGTATTTCAAATAAAAATTACACTCACTTAATAGTAGCTTATAAACAATTGTAGAACTTTGAAATTATTACTGTATGAAAATTTGTAAAAGTTCACAAAAGGCTCATGAAATGGCATAGAAATATTCTCAAGGACTTGAGAGTTCAAAAGCAACTCAGCTAATGCTGAAAAGAATGAAAAGAATTCTAATAAAAATAGAAATGATGACCTGCTACATTTCCGTGCTTATTCAGCCTACCGACCATGCCACCGCTGTCTGCACCACCACCTTCTCATTCATCACTGTAGGATAGACTAGGGAGCGATTTTACAGCAGAGTAACAGTTCTTGGTACTGAGGCAGCTATGACAGATCTGCACGTCTCCATTAGCATTTGCAAGGAATGCTGGCATTTATCCATGAGGCAAACACACGAACACACTGTGAGTTTGTGTTTTGGTTTCATACAGTTTTATGTGTTTTGCCAGAATTGAAAACAGCACATAAAATCAAATCTTAAATTTATTTAAAATGAAGAAAGAGGCTGGTGATTTAGCTCAGAGGTACAGCATCTGCGTGCATGAAATCCTGAGTTTGATTCCCAGTAACCCTCCTCTCAAACATAGCAAAAAAAAAAAAAAAAAAAAAAGAAAACAAAACAAAACAAAAAGAAGTGATGGAAACACTGATATTTATTATAGAATAATGATAGTGGCTTTGAACTAAGAGAGAGTAGCTGTATATATATCTTAGTTATTTTGTGTATATAGATATAACCTATTTTGAAAGTCTCAATGCTATTTCTTTTCAAGAAAATTAATATAAAAATAATAGTGGCTTTGTGTATAATCCCTTAAAAATTAATATAATATAAACAATGAATTACATCATCCAGGAAAAACACTTAAAATTACTTTTACAAAATTAAATAGCAGTAACTCAGTGTCTGATTTTTAGAATTACAAATTATGTGGGTGTACTCATTTGAGTGTTCTAAAGGAGCAGAATAAATATATTTACTCATAGAGTGGCTCTTCCTCTATTTGCTGACCTAGGTGTCAATCATCCACAAACACTGGCAGGATTTATTGACCTACTATTTGGTTCCTACTCAAGTCAGGTGGAATTATCACAATTCACAATCACAGTAATGGGGGTATAGCTCAGTGGCAGAGCATCTGACTGCACAATCACAGTAAAAATTTTAAATCATGAATCTTTTTTCAATTGTAACTTAGAATCAATTTATGTTAGTATAGAGATATCGACTGCCAGCTATTATAACTTGATTGTATTGGCATACACTTACAGTACCTGTTATGCATAACTGTATCATGGAACACTGGTCTATGTATTGATTGCATCACCACTCTTTTAACATCTCCTCTTTCCTTCTTTCCTTCTCTCTCTTTCTTCTTCCGGTCAGAGAATACTTTCCATTTCCATAATCTTTTCTAGTCACCAGTTGTCTTTGTCCTCCTGTCACAGAATATTCAGTGAAATAAAAATATTGTATAAATAGCATTGTATAATGCAGATTATAATATTGAGTATAACTGGACAAGAACCTTTCAAGAATTTTTCTCATATGTGCCTGACTCTCATCTAATCTTATTCAAGCCAATTATGTTATGAATTTAGGAGAATTCTATGAAGATCTTTACTAACCATTATATTTCATTCCTTCATTATACATGTAAAAGTCAAGAATATTTGACATTATCAAACCTTAACATTTTTTTCATACAGTATGATTCCTGCATTCCTGGAGATGTTGAGATATACACTGTAAGTTCACCATAACTGAAATGTTGTGCAAGGGTTCTTGGAAAGGTAAAGGAAAGGAACTCAATGGAAAGAGGAATATATATGTAATATATCTATATAGATATAAATATAGATATTATATAATGCTATATTTATCTCTCTCGTCTATTTATCTATATATGGAAATATAAATAGATAGATATGAAATACATGAATATGGGGAAATCAAAGGAAAGATCTGTCTATCTATCTATCTATTATGTACTATGTATATATATGTATAATGTGTGGATATACACATATAGTGAATACATACATGTAAATGCAATGGTCTATTAAATGCAAATTCCTTTATTACTGTTAGCCAAAACTACCCATAAAAATCATTGAGTTGTTTAGAAGTTTGTATTTTGAGTGAGATTTTTAACTTTCAAGGGCAGGAGAGATAGCTTGGTGGTCTGGGGGTCAGCCTGCAAGCACAGGGACCTGATTTCCTTCAGCAATATTGCATGCAGTGCTAGCCCCTCGATATTAGGTATGCCATGATGGCCCCAAAACTGACTGTCAAGGCACAAACCTGCAATCCCAGTTGTGGGGTAGTTGAGACAGGATGATCACTGAGTCTGAGCTGTGTAGCGAAACCCTATATTGAGTAAATACAATTTTAAAAAAGAATTTTAGTTTTGGATATATAAAAACTAGCTTATACTGGTATTTAGATGAGTAACACCTTTCATTATACAAAAAGTCAGGCAAAAATTTAAGAGGGATAATCTCCAAGACATTTAAACTTGATTTCTGCAAAATGTGTAGGTTTTATTTGAAATACAAGTGTCAGGTCGACTTTGTCAATTTTGTTTAATATTGGTATCTCAGTTACTTTTATCTTGTTGCTGGAACAAAATACCCAACACCAAAAATTAAGGAAGGAAAGGTTTATTTATCCCACAGTTAATGGAGGTTCCAGTCCACACTCAGCTGATTCCAAAGCAGAGCGGCATGTGGCAGAGGGCAGCTGCTCACTAGCGAACAGCGAGGGAGGAGCAGTGGCAATGGCTCCTATCGAGCCTCTCTCCCTTCCTCACGTTGCATTCACACTACGTAATCCAGGGCAACATAGCCGTCATACGTTATTCCATCATTGGATCAAGAATGAATTACAGACTCTCGGAGCCTAACCCAGCGCCAGCATGAGGCTTGGGTGGGTGGGAGACAGACACAAACCATAACAATTGGGAATTAAACTTAGGCCTTTTGCATGGCTAGCAAATACTCTGCCCTCCAGCTGCAAAATCAGACTATGCTTGGCAGTGTAGGCCGGTGGCCCCGGCACCTGCTGTGCGGAAGCAAAAGGACGGCAGTTTTGAGTCAGTCTAGGCTATGTATCAGAACGTTTTCTCAAACAAACAAACAAACAAAAAACACTTTTATTTCATATAACACCCTAGCAAATTCATTTTTAATAATTTTTAAAAGCAGATTATTTAGAAACAAGCAAAGTGTTTATTTGTATAGTAGTCATCTTTCAAGGTTCAAAAGATAAAATGTCTTCTAAAGTCCACGTGTGAAGTGTAGGTGTAGAAGCTGTTTTCTGTGATTAATTAATGAGAGGTACTTTAAAACAATAAGAGAATATGAAAAATGGATCGAACAGCTCTGAGATGAAACATGAAAGATTAATCTCCTGCTTTAATCAGTGAACAGTCAGAAGACAGCAGAAATGGCATTAAAGAGTTTATGAAAAGAGAATATGAATTATTGCAGATGAGAAAATAATTTAACTATATATATATATAGTTGGGGCTGGGGAGATAGCTCAGTGGAACTGGCAAGAGCAAGGTCCTGAGTTTGATCCCTGATACCACCAAAAGAAAAAGAAAAAGAAAAAGAAAAAAAATATATAGTCATTAGCAGTACAAAATATATCCCTATTTATTGTATTGTGTTCAGTATCACAGAAATCTAAAATAAAGACAGAATCATAAAAAATGGTTTTAAAAAGTGCTAAGTATAAAGGAAGGCTTGCTGCCGCTTGATACTTCCAGCCTACCATGCCATGGACTGTTTCTGCCTGGCATAAACACCTTGTCTCAGAGCCAGATTTTGGACTGTAGCCTTGATAAACTCTTAGCTAAAAAATGACCTAACTACCTTTAGCTTCATATGTTGTCTATTTTGTCCTAGGAATAAGAAAATTATCGAAAATAGGATCATAACAATTTAAAAAGTTTTGTACAGGAAAAGAAACAACCACTGAGGACCAGTGGAACAGAATGGAAGATGCAGGTGTAACCTCAAACACACCCAACCACCTTATCTTTGACAAAGGAGCCCAACATGTTCACTGGAAGAGAGATAGTGTTTTGAAAAAATGGTGCTGGAAAAATTAACTTCCCACGTGCTGAAGACTAATATAAGAGACCCGCATCAGTCACCATGCATTACTGAAAATCAAAATATTAAAGCAGAAACACTAAGCTTAATAGAAGAAATAGCTAGACATAGAAAGAAAAACGGGCACAAATTTCAGACATAGGAGTATGCAGAAACTTTATGAAAAAAGAAAATCCAGACTGCAAGAGAAATACTAGAAAGAATCAATAAATGAGATCTCACCTTATTACAATGCCTCGCACTGCAAAAGGAATCACCAACAGATGAAAAGACAGTGCACAGAGTTGGAAAGTATGGAGTTGTCCTGCAGACACATGACATACATCTGCAATATAGAAAGGATGGGGAAAAAGCAGATTCTCTAAATTCCAAGCCCAAATCCAAAAATGTACATTTAATATGAGTATACACTTCTCAGATGAATAAATACAAATGGAATATAAATGTGTTTAAAAAATCAACATCATCATTTATTGGAGAGATGCATTTTAAAAACAACACTGAGATTGCATCTCACTGTAGAAAGAATGGTTATCATCAAAAAAAATCTACTGATACCAAACGCTGGTGGGGCTGTGGGGGAGAAAGTACCATCTCCACTGTCTCAGGTTCTTTTTTCTCATTGCTAGGACAAATACCTCACACTCAAAATTAGGGCAGAAAAGGTTTACTTAGCTCACAGTTACTGGAAGATTCAATCCATAGCCGGCTGGCTCCAAGCCAGAGTGTGGCACAGGACAGAGGGAGCACAGGGCCAAGAGAGGGGCAGCAGCAGCCCAGGCAGCCAGCTAGCCTCTTTCCCCTCTTCACATTACAATGAAATTTACCTGCCCCAGGACAGGTGCAATGACCATACCCACAAAAATCAATCACAAACTCCCGGAGCTGCTTGAGGCTTTGGGGGCACAGCTATACACAAACCACAATATCCATTGATAGTGGGAGTGTAGACTTGTGCAATCACTGTGGAAATCAGTGTGGAGATTCCATAAAAAACTAGGATTAGAGGTCCCATTCAACCCATTTCGGTTTTTTTCTCAGAATAATTAAAAATATACTACAGAGATATACATGCACCCATGTTTATAGCAGCACGATTTATCATAGCTAATTCCTGGGAACAAAACAAATTCCCATCAATCAAGCATCAAGAAGGATAAATTTGAGATATATGACACCACTCAAGAACATATTCATAAGTGAACTAAATCAGATGCACATGTGTAAACATCATGCTTTTTTTCTCTGGTCTGAGAAACTAAACAAGTAAATAAGGCCCAAAATGTATAATAGATATTGTGAATTGGAAAGAAACTACTCAAAAAGAAAGGAAAAACTTTGATCTGAGAGAGAGAGGAAAAGAAAGAAGTGAAATATGAAAGTACATATAATTACACACAAGGTAAGATTTTTATACTTCTAGTTTCTCTTAATTCATTTAAAAAAAGGATTTGTGATAGTATTGTTTGGAAATGATATTATGTTTGTATCTTGGACTCAGAATAATTACTATGAAGACAATAATACACAATGTATTAATTATTATAACTCTCCTACTAACCTGTTTTGAAATTTTGTTTTATTTTTATTTTTCTCTTTAAACTAAAAAAATGAAACAAGCAGAATGAAAAGGTGAAAGATTTATATGATCTGGAGAGAAAGCAGAGTATAAGAAGCAATATAAAAATACAATTTAGATGATGGAAAAAGTTCTTATGTGCTACTTCTATTGAAAAGACTAATATCTAAAATATATAATGTAGTGAAAAATGAATCCTCTAAAATAAAAGAACCAATCAAAAAACAGGCACAGCAAATGAACACACACTTCTCTGAAGTACAAGTGGTCAGCCATCCACAAAGAAATGTTCTACATCGTGAGCCACTAGAAAGCCACAAATTAAAACAACACTAAATTTCCATTTTACCCACATAAGAATATGCACTGAAGAAAGCAATAATAGCAAATTCTGGTGAAAATAAACCCTTCTTTTTATTTTTTTCTTGAAAAGTAAACTAATACAATCAACATACAAATCAGTAAACAGGTTCCTCAAAAAAGCAAACGTACAAACCTCATTTGTCCCAGTTATGCACCTTCTAGGAATGAATAACTAGAAGACTTAAAGAAATCATATCTCTATGATGTATTGATGTCCATGCTTATAGCAGCACAATTTGTGGTAGCTAAATTTTGGGGGCTACCTTTATGTCCATCGAAAATGAATGAATTTTAAAATAATATGTAATGTGGGATTTATATACAATGAAGTACTATTCAGCTACAAAGAAGGATAGATGTGAGTTATTTGTAGGCAAATGGATGTCTTAGAGGCCGGGGGTCAGGCTGCGGAAGTGTTACATTGCTGACCATGAAGAGAACTCTGGCTGCACTGGTAAGGCCAGCATTCACAGTGCTCTGCAGACCAAAGGACACCGCAAGCTAAGGCAGCGGAGAATGGGGCTTCTGACACTTTCCAGAGAAATGGTACTGTCAACCTCTGAATCTAAGTTTTGTTAATTGGCAAAATTTACTGCCATTGTTCCTAAAGACTCTGGACATTTCCATGGGCTTTTGCCTCTGTTCCCTGCCCTTCCTGCAACCCTCAAATCTGAAAAGTCCTTGTCGCTACTCTCAGAGTCCTTACACCCAGAGAATTTAGGCCTTCCGGGGTAACTCAAAAACTGTACTGCTTCTCTTTGTGTGTGTGCATGTGTGTGTGTGTGTGTGTGTGTGTGTGTATGTTTGTGTGTGTGTGT
This sequence comes from Ctenomys sociabilis, assembly GCA_004027165.1. Taxonomy (NCBI): domain Eukaryota; kingdom Metazoa; phylum Chordata; class Mammalia; order Rodentia; family Ctenomyidae; genus Ctenomys; species Ctenomys sociabilis. The sequence continues at coordinate 82,999 of PVKA01003935.1, read as the reverse complement.
GTGTGGTACCAGGGATTGAACTTAGGATCTTGCACTTGCCAGACAGTTGCTTATTGTTGTGAGCTATCTCTTTGGCTCTTGTCTGTTTTGATTTAAGTCTTTTCCATGCACTTGTTAGAGGAGATTGGGGACTAGGCTAAGCCCCTTGAGCTGGGGACCAAAATATTATGTAAACTAAGTTATATATATATATATATATATATATATATATATATATATAACATTTAATATTGTAGTGTCACTCTTATGAAAATCCAAATTATTCATAAAGAATATATTAATAATGTGAAATATGAAGTAAGGTGATAGGTGTTTCTCATATAAGAAAGAAATGAAAAAGGGAAGGGATGCAGGAGAGCAGGTAGTGAATCAGGTTAAACTTGTCATTAAGTTGTTTTATGTACATGTACCAACTTCATATAGTGAATACAATTATTGTTCACTGCATGTGTAATAATAATGAAAGAAGACCCAAATATTTTCAGAATTTCCCTATTCATGGTCACAGACATGTTTTTCTTCATTTATTATTGCCATAAGAAGCAATGAGCACTGAATATTCCTTACCCAACTTTAAACTGAAAGTGATTGATTTTTTTTAAACTCAAGCTTTAGTATGGACATACAGTAAATAAGTGGTGCTTATGTAATGCACAGAGTTCAGTAAATATTGGCATATATTTACCCCTTGATCACAGCATTGAAGATAGTACACAAATACACCATCTGCAGAAGTCTTTATCACAACTCTTCCTGCTTGCCCCTTCCTTTGACAGCAAATAATAACGTGCTTTTCCTTTGAAGACTCATCCATTCTGCTTCAGACTGTAAAATCAGAATAAGCTTTCTAAAGTTCTTATTTTTTACTCTGATTTTTTTAACATATAGTTGTCATTAAATGTATCTACAGTTCATTCCCTTTATTGGTATGTGGCATATCATTGTATGGATGTCTTATAAATTGATAATTTATTCACAAGTTGATAGAGAGTTGTTTCCAAAAGCGTTCTCATGTAAAGCAACATAAAAGCTAGTTTTCTGGTTTCTGTACACACAGGTGTTTTGGTGAGCCTGTGGACAGTTGGAGTTAATGCACAGATAAGTAGAAACATAAGCATTTGAAGTTTTTAATGTCTACTGTGAAATGTCTTCCAAGGTAATTGTACTCTTTGCATTTACTACAGCAGTATATGAGAATTCATACTTGTCTATAAATGCACACACAATATAGTCACCAATTTTAAATTTAATTACTGATAGATGTGAAATTTATTGTGTTTTACTAGTAACTCCTATTAGCATTCATTATTGAACACATTACTTTGGTTATTTCTCATTTCTGATTTTAGAATGGTGTCTAAGTATTTTCTCACATAAACTTGCATTCTCTTCTTAATAAATAGTTTTACTGGTTCTTTTCTTCTAAGGTCTTTATCACATACACATATGATTTAGTAGTATTAGATTCCAGGTTAGGACTTTTTATATACCTAATAGTGCATTGTGAATATGAGAGCCATAACTTCCAATGCAGTTCAAATGCACTGATTAATAAACACTTAGAATTTTTGTGCATTATGCTTGATATGCTCCCATTTTCATTCCCTATTTAATTCTAATTTCCCTTTAAGTTTCTCTTTGACTCCTTTTAGTACCATGTTTAGTTTATATCTTTAAAACTGTTTATCTTTTTCTTGCATTCTTAGATATGTGATTTCATATATTTCCATATACTTGAAGATTTACAGAATATGTTGAGTATGTATTTCTAGTTTTAAATATTATTTGTAATTTAATTATTTTGTGGTAACAAAAATTCTGATCATTTTCCTATCATAAAATATATTGAAACTTTTACAATAATGTATAATATAGTCAATGTTATGTATGCATTTGAAATAATTTGAATTATGCTATCAAGTGGTGTCATATAAAATCAGTTACATCAAGTTGATTGATAGCATTATTCAATACAATAAGTTTATTAGTTTTTAATTTTTTGTATTATTAAGAGACAACTACACAACTCAGTAGTGTCTCAAATTTTCTTATCAAGGAGATTATGGTGCCAAAGAGGAATGTGATCAATGATGTAGAGGGTGCCTAAGGAGAGTTACATGGAGAGAAAACATTCTCTCAGGCTTTCACAGAGAGCAAGTTGGTCGAGTAATGGCTGTGACTCATCCACATGGCTGACACAGACAAAGGATCTACAAAGTGAGGTACAGGGTCTCAGGATAAATCCTGAGGGCATTTGATTGACCTTAATTACATACAAAATCTGTATTTCTTGTTACATAAGTCTTGCTTTATCTTGATCTTAACCATTCAGCAGAAAAGTACCAAAATGAAGTATAAGAAGTAAAGCCATGTTATTATGCTGAGCTGTAAAAGGCTCAAGTCAACAACTTGTGGCATTGCCAGACATATGGAAAACCCACTACTATTATGGACTACTGGACTATATTGGGTTATTTTGCTGAATTCACACACATATAATATTTAATGACAAAACTATGTAAAAAAGGGGATACAACTGAATGACCATTTTGTATCTGTAGATTCAAAATAGTTAAAATAGATATACAGTTACATTCTCTTAATTCATGATAGAGGGATCTGTTCTAATAGTGTTTGTAAATGGAATATCATGTCTGCATCTTGTACTACAAATAACCATTAAGAAAGCAATATTCAATGTGTTAATTATTGAAACTCTCCTACTAATTTGATTTGAAACTGTCTCATTGATATTTTTTTCAATAAAATTATGGAAACAAATAAAAAAGAGACAACTACAGAAATCTCCAACTATGATTACAAGTTTATTGACCTCTAAGTTTTATAACTTTTGTTGATGCAATTTGAAGGATTGTTAGTATGGTCCTGTCTTAGTCACTTTTCTCATTTTTGAGACAAAATGCCAAAAACTCAAAGTTCAAGGGAAAAAGTTTATTTAAGTTACAGTTTATAGAGTTTTTAGTCCATAGTTGGCTGGTTTCAAGGTAGAGTGTCACATAACAGAGGGGAAACATTTCACCACAGTGGAAGACAACACAGGAGAGAGAGAGACAGACAGACAGACAGACATAAACAGACAGACACAGAGACACAGAGACAGAGAGCTATTGCCCTTGGGCATAACGCACAAGTCATCCCTAGAAGTCGGATTGTTAGTTTTTCAAAGCAAATTTAGTAGAAGTTAAAGCAAACTAAATAGATTAAAACAAAATATATGGTATGCTTTTTATGATTTCCTAAAATAATAACATGCCCAAGATAGGTATTACATATATCCAAAGTTATAAATGAATAAAAGTCTTTCCATATTTCTGTCAATCATTGAAATGCACAAAGTTAACCAACATCATTGTTTAATCCTTAAATTCTGTTACTTTCCATTTAACTGTGTCTAATATCCCTTTCAGATTTTATCCTTTGAGTTCTTACACTAGGGAAATGACAGAATTTAAGGGTTAAAAACTGAAGAGAGAGAAAAGAGAAAAGATAGGAAAGAAGATAGGGGAAAAACTATATATGAATATATACCGGATGGCTAAGGCAATTCTCTTAAGAATTTCCTGAGGGTTTTTTTAATATAGCATTTAATGGGTAGAATTCTCACCCTACTGACTAACTCTCTACGCTGATATCTGTGAACTAAGCAACTACATTCAGAATGGAAATGTGTAATAGTAAAACCAGGCTTGAAATACCTGCCATCTTGGTCTTCTAAATGTGTACCACTTCTGAAGTCATATTAGTTATACTATACTCTCTTTAAAGTAGTTTTTTAAAAGGTATAAAAGAAAATGAGAGACAAAAACAAAAATTTTACAAAACTATAAGTTTTCTTTAAGGCATGTGGTAATATTCAATCATATGTACCATCTTACATAACTATATCTGATAATTTAAGCAACAATGTTGATGATAAAAATAGCTGCACTTTTTGAAAACTGGCTATGACAGTTCTGAACCAGAAGGGTTTCCTTTTTAAGCTGCACTAAATCTTCTGACTATGGATCATTGTTCCTTCTGTGGCAGACTTTTATAGTTCCTTTAATGCATTTGGGACGACTGTCTCAAAGTAACCTGCAGCTTTCCTGACAGCTCCTTGCTCTCTCTCCTGCTAAGAACTGTAGCCCTTTCCTGTTGTTTTTTAAATCCTTCTGCTACATATCCATTTCTTCCACCACCAGATCCATAACCACCACCCTAGGGACTGCAAGAGCTTCTTCCACTAAAACTGCCCCCCTTCATGGGTCCATAATTTGACTGCTGCTGTCCACTATAATTTCTAAAAGCATTATAGTTCCCACCACCACCATAGTTCCCACCACCAAAATTTCCTCCTTCATTCTAACCATCATATCCTCCTCCACCACCACCGTATCCAACACTTTGGTTTCCATGTCCTGGTCCAGCACCACCATGCCCTCCTCTGATACTGTAACCAGGACCACCAGCGTAGTTTCCACCATCACCTCCAAACACACTATATCCACATCACCTCCTCCATAACCACCTCTGCTGCCCTCTCCTACACCATTGCAACTTCCTCTTCCACCAAAGTTTCTACCATGGCCAAAATTTCCTCCACCACCTCCAAAGTTTCCTTCACGACCCATAAAGTTGCCAGATCCACATCCACAGCCACTTTGTGATCCAGCAGACTGCATCTCTTATTTATAAAGGGTCTTTTTCACTTCACAATTATGCCCATTAATAGTGTGGTATTTTTCAACAAAAATTTTATCAACTGTATAATGATCATACAAATTTACAAAAGCAAATCCTCTCTTTTTCCCATTCTGCCTGTCTGCCATAACTTTTTAAAGTAGTTTCTCAAATTATATTCCTTTGTATCTTCTTTATTACCACCAACAAAATTTTTTTTTCACTGTTAGATAGGTACCAGGCTTTACTGAATCTTCTCTAGGAACAGCTCTCCTTGGTTCCATTACTTGCCCATCAGCTTTGTATGGTTGAGCACACATTGCTGTATCCACCTCTTCAACACAAAAGTCACAGAACCAACGCCTCTGGAGCGTTTTGTTTTAGGAGCTCTCATTGCCACACAGTCTGTGAGTGTGCCTCACTTCTTGGTATTCTTTTAAACTATCACCTGTAGTTTAAAAACTCAGACCAACAATAAACAGCTTCCTCAACTGCTCTGTTTCTTTGGATCATGGCCCTCCCCCCCCCCCCCGGCGGTGATGGCAATGCTGGAATTGGCCTGCCGGCCTACATTACGTCTTCATAATATAGTTTTTCATGTAACGTAGATGAACATATGGTGTTTTCTAGTTTTTGCTGTTTACAGGTACATTATCTTCCTGGGCCACATATATGCACATGGTTAATTTTTACAGATACTGTTGAAGTTGTCCACCCTTGATCTAGTTTACGTTCTCAGAAGTTAAACTTCTAATTCTCATGAGGACTTTTCATTCGCTATATGTTGTCCTTTAAGCATTCTATTCACTGCATAGTAAAATCTTAATCTTTCAGTTTGCTTGTTGTGCTGAAGATGTCACTCTGGAACACTCAACCACTGAATTAGTGACCACACCCAAGCTGGATGTGGAACACATGCCTGTAATCCCAGCATATAGGAGACTGAAGTGGAAGACCCTAGACAATTTGAGGTCAGCCTCACTACAAAGTGGGTTCAAAGCGAGTCTGAATTGTATGATGAAACCTTGTCTCACAAAGGTAAAAAAAGGAAAGAAGAAAGAAATACCTGTCTGCTTCGCTAGTTTTCACATTTATATTTATATTTTTCATAAATTCATATGTTGCTATTTGAATATTTTCAATATTGATTTATGAATATAACTTATTCTTGGTTTTAGATTCACTATGTCATTTGCTAACTTCAAAATTCATAATTCTAATGCAGTTCTAGTTATTTTCCTCTTTTTTTAGTGCTTATTGGGAACTTATAAAAGAATGTACAGCTATTCAAAGATATAATAATATTTTTGTGTTTATCTCTAGAATTCAATTTTTATCACTTATTCATAGTTTGATATTCATAAGAAAATATTTTTTATATCACAAAAGAAAAACATTTATCTAGATATGACTATATAATTGACCATTTATTGAAAAACACATTCAGTCAAACAGTAGAAAAATTATAGTATCTTTACAGTGATATATATATATAATTTCATATAAACATGTGAATAAATCAATCGCTGGCTTGCTATTCGATATCTTTTTTGTGTTGTCATCTGAGAGATTTATATATTATATTTTAAACTTTAGTTGCAGGCCTTTTTAAGATTTTTTCTGTTGGTTTTCAGTCCTATGTTTCTCTTTTTATGCCTAATCGATTTTGTTTGAAGAAAACATTATGTAAATCAAATCATAGCTGCTGTAAATTATATATCATCATGTTTGAGAGAGGATTCATATGTAAGTTTGCTAAGCAGATAGAATGAGACAAATCAAAAACAGGGATTTGTCATTTAGATAATAGCTTGGGCAATGTTGTATTAAGTTCTCTTTATGTACATTGTATTTGTAGTACATTGTGTTATCTTATGTCTAGGATTATACACTTTGAAATAAATCTCATTCACTAGTATTCTTTTTCAACTGGGTATTTATTTTCCATTATTTGTTTTCTCACTCCACAAATTTGAAGAAGGCATTTGATAAACTTTATAAAGGTATGTGTTTCAGCTGTTTTTACTTCTAAGCCCCTTATTCTCAGAATTTTTTTCCCTTTTTTATTTGATACAAGGTCTCACTACACAGTTCAGCCTGTTACAGTGATTCTCCTGTGTCAGCTTCGCCAGGGCTGGGATTACAGTTGTACACCACACTCCTATTTACATGTGTGTGCTGGCCTGGTTTTGCTGCTGGCATGATGTGCCCAGGTTCCAGGAGGGGCATAGCATGGGGTGCCAGAGATCGAACTCAGGTCCTTGCACATGCAGGTAGGTGCTTAGACTGCTGAGCTAATTGCCCAGCCTGTGACAGATTTCTGTGTATAGGGTTAATACCAGTCTGATCATTCATTTCTTTACAAAATCCATGTGACATCATCAGTTCTACTATTTGATTCATGAACAGATCTTTAATGCTACTGTAGTTATTTTTCTTGTTGCTGAGCCAAAATATCCCATACCCAATATTAAAAGGGAAAAGATTGATTTCATTCACAGTTTGTAAAGGTTTTAGCACATCATCTGCTGGATCTAAAGGTCACTTGGCACATTGGGGGTGGATGGAGAGTTCATGGTGGTGAAGAACAGCAAAAGCAGCATTGTAATCTACCCAGATTTCTATAATTGGGCAGTGCCAAAACAATTAGTAGAAAAGTCAGTTGAAATCACTCACCCTTAATCTCAGCATCCCACACTGTAGATTCAGCCACCTCTATAAAAGGTTTTGGGTGAACCTCTAGACACAAAGCATAAAAGCCTGCAGAGCAAATGCATTCTTAAGCTTCTATGATTTTTCACATCTAGAAAATTTTCTTTAAAAAGATAGCTAAAGAAGTTTTATTACTGCGCTTTGATTTTCCCCAAGGCTAAGCATTTTATTGTTCACATTTTTTCAACAGAATTCTTATACCTTTAAAAATATTTTCCAGCTTTCTTATAATGTATGAAAGTAGTTGCATATCACATGCTGTTTGATTCTGAAGCATTTTTATTAGTAATAATATGAAATTTATTTTCTCAGTAACATCGTTTGAAATTATTCATTATACGATATTCTTGTTAACACTGGTATTTAAAAAATCATTGCTATAAGTTAGCATTACATAATAATTATGTTTCTTTGGGGAATTGGTGTAGATAAATCGAGTTTATCTTGATCATTTTATCCTTTTTATTACTCTCTTTGTTCTTCCATTTTATCCCTGTCCTTTCTCATTCACCCTATCTCTAAACCATGTCTCCTTATTAATTATTGTATGTCCTTTACATTGCATTGTACTCTTTATTTTTATTTTCATTCTTTAACATGTGTTTTTACTTGGTACAGAATCTTGCTACACAGCTCAGACTCAGTAATTTTGAGTCTCAGCCTCCCCAGTGCTGGAAATACAGGCTTGAACCACCACACCTGGGTTCAGTGGCCAGAACTGTTTGCCTGGGATTCTGGGGCCAGCATGGCACGGCACTAGGGAATGATCCTGGGTCCTTGTGCTTGCCAGCAGACACATAGACCACTGAATCACCTCCCCAGCCCCTTCATTCTCTTATATTAAAGATACTACACAATATTTAACCTTCAGTGTCATGTTTTACTTAAAATTATGATATTAAGATCATAATAACAATTTGAATCAACTTTCATGTCTAGTACTTCATGGTAAATTTCTACCGTATTTGCTTTACTCATGAATCAGCAGATGAACCTCTAGGTTGTTTCTCTAATTCATCTACTGTGAAGTGTGCCAGTGTAAATGTGGATATATGTGTATCACTGTAGTGTTATGTCTTTGCCTATTTCAGTACAGTACCTAGAATACCTATACCTATGTTAAATGGAATTTCTATTTTTTACTTTTCTAAGGAGTCACCATATTGATTTTCATAGTGATTTTACTACTTTATATTGCAACCAGCAATGTAGAAGCATTTTGAGCCCATAATCTTGCCAGATTTTTTGTTCTTTTTTTTGGTCTTCCTGATGATAGCCATTCTTACTGGATTAAGGTAGAATTGCAGAGTGGTTTTGATTTGTATTTTCCTAATGGCAAGCAATGAAGAATATTTCTTCATGTACTTAGTGAACACTCGCATTTCTTTGGAGATATATCTTTGTATTTAATTTTCCCATTTTTTGATAAGGTTAACAGTTTTGAGGTGTATTTTCATTGAATTTTTAATGTAGTCTTCAATCAAAAGAGTATCTGGCAAAATATTTTCCCATTCTGTAATTTGCAAATTGTAAGTTCCTATTTCTGTAAGTTTTTAATTCTGTAGATTACAAATTTTTGCCATGCAGAAGCCTTTGAACTTAATGAAATCATATTTGTTGATTTTTTCTATTTCTTGAGCTACTGGAATTCTGTTCAAGAAATCATTTTCTATTGCCTGTCTCCTTATGTGTGTTCCCTAATTTTTCTTCACGTGGATTCCTTGCTTTTATTTCAACATACAATGTTGTTTGTAGCCTGAGGACAGGGATATGGATAAGTTTACAATTTTCAACATATGGTTGACCGGTCTCCAAGGCACCATTTGTTATAGACACTATATTATTTGCAGTATATGTTTTTATTTCATATGTTAAGGATGAGACAGATAATTATTCATGGAAGTTTGATTCTTCTGTTCTGTTCCAGTGGCCTGTGAATTGTTTTTAATACCAGCTCTATTTTATTTTGCATTATTACGCCATTGTAATATAGCTTGAAATCTGGTCAGGCCAGGGATAGCTCAGTAGAATAAGTGCTTGGCTAGCAAGTAACAGAGTCCTGAGTTCAATCCCTGGTACTGACAAAAAAAAAGAGAAAAAGAAATCTGGTCTATGATTCTTCTTACTTCATACTTTTTAGTCCAGATATGCTTTGCCTATTCTAGATCTTTTCTAAATGTATACTAATTTTTGGATTTTTTTGCAAATATTAAATCTATATATCATTTTTACAATGTCATTGTAGTGCTATAGATTTTGTCTATTCAGGAACAGAGATTTGGAAGATTTCCTAGTTTAGTGAAGGATGTATGTCTCCCTCTTGGGTGCTAGGATCAGAAAGGCAAGAGACAAGTGACAGCACCTCCAGCTTGGGCATCACTCTCTGGGGAAAGGCCCATCTGTAGTCAGCCCCTTGCATTGTTTCTCTTAAAGATTTAGCATTTTACAGGACATCTAGATCTCTGACCTGGATTTGGCTGTTCAATGAGGGTTGTGTTTGCTGGTATTTACCCAACTGTTGGACTATGTTATGACGGGGAGATCAGAGAGTTTCAGTAGGACTCAAAAACAGTGGATCCCTTTGAAATTTGTGCACATTTCATAAAACGGCTGTCTCCAGACTTCGGCAGGGATCTATGACTTTAGATGCTATTTTCTGTTGTTTTCCTAAATTCTGGTCTGTGTCTCAGGAGGGATATTGTGCCTCTGCCTAAAAGTGAAGAATAGGCATCTCTGGCTCCATGGTGGGGGAGCACCCGAGCTTACGTGTGGTTGCACTTTGTAGTCTAGCTTTCCTGTTTGCTGTATGTTTTCTGATTGCCTCCCCGTTCAGGATTTATTCTGGTGGTGCTTAGTTCTCTCACTTCAGGTAGCTGTGCTCCACTGATCTTGGTGTGCATCACAAATGGCTCTGCAAATTGTACTTCCTTTACTCTATGGTGGGCCTTGTCTATTTTTTTCTTTTAAATTGCTGATGAATTGGTTATGAATGGATTTCATGTAGCCAGAATCATGACTACACAATCCTGGTGTCAATATTTTGATCAGAGATGAGGCAAGAGTTACAGCAGTCTTCACAAAAATGTAGATTTGATGCAATTATAATTAACATAAATATTACTTCACTATATTGATAATGAGATTTCCCAAAATATATTGAACTAAGAAATAAGAGTTAGTATTTTTAAACATTTCTTATCCCCATATCCATATTATATCAAGTATGTGTGTAAAATATTAAAGAGGGTTTTTCTTTTAAATATTTATTTATAATTCTATTGGTGTTTTAGTAAAATATATTTTTGCTTTGAAAATTTGTTCCAATGTGTAATATTTTTATGCTGTTCAGACTGAATTTTGTTTCCTAACTTTGAAATATTCACAGGAGCACTTGCTGTTTACTAGATCTTGATGACATTTAGTTGATGAAAATGATGAATGTTTTAGTGTCAGATTCCTGAGACATAAAAACATTTTTTCTTACTTTTTAGAGTTTGAATACCCTGTTAGAGGGAACTTTTTCATTAAATCTGCAGAGTCCATGTGACCAAAGCTTTTGATATTTCTTTGAATTCACTTTAAATCTGTTTTCTGCTCAATGTCACCTTGCTTCAGGTTTAGAAGTGATGTTTCAGTGTCATGCAGAGAGATTTTATACTTTCTTTCTTATTAAGACTGACAAGTTACTAGGAAAGTTATGGCACCAAAGCAAAAATATCACTCTTTTTTGCTTTAGAGAGTCCTTTTTCTTTGATCATTTTGGATGAGGCACCAGAATTTATTTCTGATTTATATCTGAGAATTTGCTCATTGGAATTTATCACTTTAAAGGTTTTTTTGAAAAAAGTATTTAATCTGTTCAATTCCATTATTGCTGTCATAAATACACAATGACCTTTAGAGGGTTTCAATTCCCTTTTGCCTCACTGAAGACATTTTTGTCCAAAAGCAACCTTACATAATTTTACATATATTATAATATACTCAGTTTTGATGTTAGAAATGATTAGGATATTTCTATTTTTATGCCTGTTATTATGTGTTTGCAACTATACAATCACATAGATATTATTCATAGTGGATCCTCTAAATAATATATTTCAAAGTTTATAAACTATCCATCAGGTTCCTAACTATGCTTTATAGATAGCAGAATTAATTTGGTCAGATGATTAGAAAATTAAAGTATTGTTTTTATCTGACCTCAACTAAAATATGGTTCAGTCTCAGAGAAGACAAAGTTTACACTGCTATAAAGTATTTTTTTAAGATGAGAAATTTTAAACAATGCTATTTCAAATATCTCTATGTTTTAGGAGATAAATGTGACATCAATTCTAGATATAGATATATTTTTTTCTATAAAGTCTTAAATAAAATTCCGATATGTTTTTCATATTTAAACATGATATTCATTGACAGTTTGGGTATTTTTATTAAATACATCCTTATATCTGCATACATATAACCTTTACAGACTCCAGCTCCATATATGTCCACCAAAATAAAAATGCATACATTGCAAGATTAATGAAGGAACTCTGTACTGTAGAAATTTACTGTTTACTGTAATTTTTTAAAGCAATACTTAGGAGTTTGTTTACTGCCATGAGGAAGTGTAAGGTTTATCGTTGATCACAGTGGCAACAGTTAATAATATCCCATGCTTGTATCCGTGTTTACTTCATGCTTGAAAAAGTCGCTAACATTTTAATAACTGTGTGTGTGTGTATTTTGCAAACACAGTTTGCTTATCCAGTGGTTTATACTCTCTAATTTGAATATGAATCAATAGGGATAATGTTTTCAGAGTCAATCAGTCTCTTCTGCATGCAGGTGCAAAAAAGTAGCCATCTCAAAATATATTTGTTAGGTTTCTTTGTACAAAAACATTTGACATATAATCTATTTTTAGTTAAAATATATGGCCCAAAGACATTCAAGAAAATCTACATTCTGCTTTTATGAAGTAATTACAAATTTTGTCCTTATTTTGGTTCAGTCAAATATAGAGAAAGTACTGTTTTATTTGTGCAATTCAACATAACTTCAACATTAAAAAAAGACAAATCTGTGTTAGGAGCATGACACAATTTAAAGATAGATAGATAGATAGATAGATAGATAGATAGATAGATAGATAGATAATTAGCAACTTGTATTTCTTTATATATATATATTTTTTGTCTTTAAGGGGAGGATTGCTCAGGGTCTCACTATTATTTCAGACTTATAGTGATCCACCTGTTTACAGCCTCTCAAGAGCTGCAGTTACAGGTGTGCACCACCACGCCCAGTCTCAGTTGCCATTTCAGAACGCCCCAGAGGGCAGGGCCAGCATGGCAGGTCCAGGGATTGAACCCCCCACCACTGAACCTGCTTGCAGATGCTTTAATCTGCTGACCTATTTGGCTGGGCCTAGCTAGTTGTGTTTATGAGTCTTCTGTATAGTTTCATAGATAAATACATAGACATACACATATATGGAGAAAGAAGATGTTGATAATGTGTGCTGCATCATCAGAATCTCTATAACAAACATGATTTCATTCTCAGTATGAATATAAAGGAATGGGTTTACAATTATATGTAGTTAATAGAAGTAACAGTACTCTTTGTTCCATTAAAATATACTTATACTAGTAATACATTGAGGTTTATTTTAAAGTCACATAGCATAAAAAAGTACATAGTATACTTTCTTTTACAAATAAATATTTCTACCAATCCAGAAAAAATAAATATGTTCTTAAATAAGCTTGCAATGAAAAGTGAGTCAATACAAGGAAACAGTATTGCAGTAATCTCAAGAGCATAAGCGTTGCAAACACTATAAAGTTACAGTAGAGATTTTCTAGAGATTTTCTAATTAGGGCAAAAACAGTGTTCCGAATAACTCAATTCAGTAATTTCAGACAAAAGTGTAATTGTGCGCTTCACAATTCCTTAAGAGGTCGTATATCAAAAAGATAAGAGGCTGTGTCACTGGGGAGTAAGATGCTGGCAGTATGATGCTACCAGTTAAAGAACAAAGGACGCAGATGAGATAGAAGCCAATTTAGAGAAGAACTGCAACTCTTCTGTCAATGTCATTGCAACAAAGCTAAACATAGGAGTAAATAACAGATCCCAAGTCATTTGAACTTGTATGTAATTACTTACACTCTGTGCTTAAATTCTTAAATTAACTGTTCATAAGTTGGCATATTTTGTACTCTGTGCTTGGGTTTCTCAGAAAATAATTTTCCACTCACTGATTACCGAATTGAAATAAAGACCTTTAAAATAGGTTGATTATTTCTAAGTTGTAAACACACTTTTATTTCTGAAATTCATAAGACCCCAAAAGTCTCTCTCAAACATTAAATAGTTTAGGGGGACTGTATGCCACAAAAGAAGAAAAAGCAAATAAAAAGAGAAGCACAAGAAGTCCGTCTTTTTCTGGGAAAAAAACATATCTCAAATGTTCTAGAAAAATAGATGATATTTAGAGACATTAGGAACTTTGAATCAATGTTGCTATTATCAGTTCATGTCCTGTCTACCACCTGTATTTTTCAGAGCCATGAATCAAACCTCCAACATCTCATGAAAAATCTGCCAGCATCCATGTATAAACACTCCTAAAGAGTGGCATGAGTATTCAGAAATATATTCATGTCATAAAGAAGAAACTGAAACACTTTATATATAAATTATTTTCATGTGTTATAATACTCAAAATTTATCATATTTTAAAATAAGTTATATTTTTTGAAGATAAACTTATTTTCAGCTGTAGGATAAATATGACCATATTTCTTACTGAAATTATGAAGAAGAGCATTAAAATTTAATGATGTTTTATGTAACATCTTTTCATTAGATCAGTAAATTATGATTGTTTTGATATCAATTTATTTTGAATGTCAATAGGTAATGATACTAAATATGATAATACAGTCATTTAAACATTTATAAAATTAGCTTAAAATTTTAAACAAACATAAAATGTGAATGTAGTGACTTAAGTAACTTAAAGAGCAAATCAGATTTGTACAAAAAAGTTATTCATTAGAGCACAGAGTCAGAAGTATTTGCAGTTATTCTATTGCATATTTTATAATTATAATTCTAATGTCCATAAACTTCATAAAATTCTGTTTAGGTTAGAATTGTTACATGTTCTTAACAGGTGTAATTCTTAGTGAACTGTGCTGCTTGATTTGGAGAATCAATTACCTCAGAATTAGAAATTGCAAAAACAGCTTTTCATAAAAATAAAACATTTTCATATGAATATCTCAGAGTTATAAATATTTCACATTTTTACGATTTATGAAGAGAAACATTTTAGACATATTTATCTATTATTTTTGTTATTGTAAAACTTATATTTAGAAAAGGATAGTAAATATTTAACCTTTTCAGTGTATAATATTTTACAGTGTTTGACCTGTAATCAGTTCTACCTTCTTAATAAACAAGCAGTTATAAGAAATACCTAAATGAAAATATGTTCACTTTTTCCAATAAAAAAATGTACCAATGGGCTGCATATAGGCTGAGAAATGTGTTGTGTTTCATCCCTACACTGAATTATCTAAGTACCAGTATAGTATATTTTATTGAAAAATATTAATCCAATTATTATTTTTTCAAATTCCTATGCAATTTTACTAGAATAGAGTCACACTTTGAAATAATATTTGATGTATAGTTGCTTTCCACTGATCAAAATAACTTTTAAGAGTCAAGAGGGAACAGTAGGCCCAATCCCCTCAGTGAGACTACCAGGAAGGAACTCCAAACCTGCAGCCAGAGGGACCTAGCAGTGCACTTAGACTGGCTTCAGCTGGAAGGAGCCCAACACAGCAACTAGACCCAAGCCAGGTCCTGACAGTTGAGACAGAATCCACTAGATTTACACCTGGTGAGCTGAGGCATACTGCTGGGTCCAGACAAGAGATACTGAGGCCCAGAACTATAGGAGCATCCTTGTATCACAGAAGCGGAAGCAGGTAACTTGGGTAAGCTAGTCTGACTGGAAGACTTCAGGTGCATAAAGGGGAGCTGTCCAGAGAGAACTTGGGGGAACTAATTTAAATACAAATTCCCAATTTAAGATCTCATTAGTTATACAGCCATAATTGTGTTCCTGTGGTATGAAGTACAAACCCATTGGTTACAAAAGTTTGTCAGTTTCTAAATTTTACTAGCTGTTATTAGTATTACTGATTGTACTATTGTAAACAGGAAACCATACTGCCTTTACCACATGTTTTCCCTTAGGTATTAATATCAAGAGGTGCTTGGGTAATAACCTCACAAAGCCCTATAATGAAGGACAGAGAACAGTTCTAAACAGAAACCAATATCTCACTCTCAATTAATAGAGAAGGTAAAATATTGAGATCCACACAAAAAAAGAATTTTGGACATAGGAGAGATACCTAAAAAACAGACTCTACACTGACAGGGTGTGACTTCAGTGACACAGGTACTTGCTATCGAACTTTCACAAAAATGTGTCACAGAAATTAAAATAAAGAGTTCTGTCTAAAATAGAAAATGACAAATAAAAGGAGCAAAATGCATTCTCAGGTCCTGAGCTCACCCAGAACAATCCCAGGGGACCCCAATATCAGGCAGAAAAGTTAAAAATGTAATTTAAAAATATTACAAACAAAGAAAATCCTAGGTCTTGATGTATTCACAGCTGAATTCTACAAGAAACGGAAAAGATTTAATCCCAATGCTGTCCAACTCTTCAATGAAATTGAAAGGAAAGGAAAACAATACTTCCAAAACATTCCTAGAGACAAATATTATACTGATACTGAAACCAGGGATAGATCCAACCAAAAAAAAAAAAAAAAAAAAAAAAAAAAAAAAAAAAAAAAAAAAAAAAAAAAAAAAAAAAAAAAAAAAAAAAAAGAATTACTGGGGTCAATGAGACAAGTCAGCAGACAAAAATTCTGCTTAGGGAAGCTTAGATAAACCCTGGCACCTTGGTTCAATCCCTAGCACCACAGTCATCACAAGTCCCAAGGTGGGGACTGCATAGTGGCATATGCCTTTAGTCCCCTTTAATCCCAATGCTGGGGGAGGCTGAAGACAGAAGGATCACTATGAATCTGAGCTGCATAGTGAGACCCTATTGCAATCAAATAAATTTTATAAAGAGACAGAATTACAGACCAACCTTCTTTAAGAACATAGATGCAAAAATCCTCCATAAAATGCTAACAAATAGAATACAGCAAATTATCAAGATTATACACCATGATCAGGTATGACTCATTCTAGGAATGCAAGGATGGTCCAACATACACACATCTATAAAAGTGATGTACTATATCAATAGAGCCAAAATTAAAAACCACATGATCATCTCAATAGATGCAGAAAAGGCTTTTTACAAAATCCAACACTTACTCATGATCAAGGACCTAAAGAATATTAGAATAGATGGTGTCTACCTCAACCTCTTAAAAGCCACCTATATACAAGATATGGATAACCTCTATCACCATGCCTATGCAGCATAATTCTGGAATCAATAGCTAGCCATTAGATGAGAGAAATAAAAGGAATTAAAAAAGGTTAAAAAGAAGTTAACTGTCATTATTTGAAGATTACATAATAATCTACATGGGAAACCAAAAAATAACTACACCAAGAAGCTCCTAGAATTAATAAACAAATTCAGTAACATAGCAGAATACAGAGTCAAAACCTCAAAATCAATAGCATTCCTCTGCACAGATAACAAGCTGACTGAAAGAGAAATGAGAGAAATAATACCCTTCACAGTAGCATTCAAAAAATGAAATAATTAAGAATTATTCTAACAAAGGAAGTAAAAGATTTATATAATGAAAATTACAGAACAATAAAAAGAAATCAAGGAGGATTTCAGAAAATAGAAAGATATTCTTTGCTCCATGATACAAAGAACCAACATGACAGCATTACAATTTCTGACGTGTAACTGTACTACAAAGCTATAGTGACAAAAATCATCATGTTACTGGCAAAATAACAACAACAACCAAAAAAAACACAACAAAACAAAAACAAACAAACAAAATAAAAAAGCCCAGGACCAATTGAACAGATTAGAAGATGCGAAAACAACTACCAACACATTTAGCCAATTTATCTTTGACAAAGGGGCCAAAAGTGTTCAGAAGAAGAAAAACAACCTCTTTAACAAATGGTGCTGGAAAAACTGGCTCTCCACATGTCGAATACTGAAACTACCACAAAGCACTAAACTAAAGTCAAAATGATTAAAAATCTAAACATTAAAACAGAAACACTAAATCTCTTGGAAGAGATTTAGACATAAGACATAAGAGTATGCAGACAGTCTACGAATGAAGAGCACCTGCATGGGGAATATTGCAAAAAATTAATGACTAGGCTTGCAACTTATTGAGAAGTTTCTGCACATGAAAAGAAATCGCCAACAGAGTGAAAAGAAAGCACACAAGTTGGGAAAAAATCATAACCAACAATCACTTAGACAAACAATTATTGTACAAAGCACTAAAAAAAAAAATTCAGACTCTATAATTTAAAGATCCAATCCAAAAATGGGCATCTAAGATTAATACACACTTCTCAGAGGAAGAAAACAAGTGACAAATACATGAAAAAATGTTCCACATCACTGGCCATTTGAGAAATATAAATTAAAAGAATATTGGGTGGCAAGCGCAAATGTCTGAGTTAGATCCCCGGTTCTGCAAAAAAAAAAAAAAAAAAAGAATATTGGGATATCATCTTACCTCAGAAAGAATGGCTATCATAAAGGAAGCTAATAACAAATACTGCAGAGCCTGTAGGGTAAAAGAAACCATTCTCCACTGCTGGTAGGTAGGTAGCCTGGTATAAGCACTAATGAAATGTGTGTGGAGATTTCTCATTAAGCTAGGACTGGAAATCTTATTTAATGCAGCTGTTCCATTTTTGGGTATTTTTCCAAAAGAACAGAAAGAATCATACTATTTGTTGTAGCCAAATATCGGAAATAACCAAAATGTTCATCACTTCAGAAATGGATGGAAAAAATGTGGTATTTCTATACAATGGTGCATTACTCAGCTGTAAACAAAGACAAACTTGCCTGGTTTAGAGACAAGCAGATGCAACGAGAGACTATACTCATACATGAAATAAAATCAGACTGATACGTGTAAATATTATACTGAACCTGAAAGAATAAATAAAAATTGAAAGTTATAATAGATACAGTATGGAAAGGAATTGAATTTAAGAAGCAAGATGAGAGAGAAGAAAAGATAAGGAAAAAGGAAGGAGGGAAAAACTTGAAAGCAAGAGCCAATATTCAGTTATTTCTACAATACTGTAGAACTATATCTGTTAACCTGAGCAATAAATTTGATGACAAAAATCAATAACATCACAACCATTGCTAATTAGTTATTCCTATTTTGAAAATCTATAATATATGCACTGTTGTATATTACTCTGTTTCTGTTTTTTTTTTTTTTTTTTTTTTTTTTTTTTTTTTTTTTTTTTTTTTTTTTTTTTTTTTTTTTTTTTTTTTTTTTTTTTCTTTCATAACTGGGGATTGAACTGAGGCCCTTGTGCTTGCCAGGCAAGTGCTTACTCTACTGAGCCATCTACCTGGTGCCAGTTTTTTTTTTTTCTATCTGTTATGGCTTCTGTTTTACACTCTTCAAAGATAAAATAAATTATAAAAAACAACAATATGCATGCTTTTAATAATGTTCAATGATACAAAATATTTTCACTAATAACATGCTAAATGTTTAAAAACAAAAACAAAATATTCTATATTATCTTTGATTCAATGAGTTGAAACTTAAGCCCTTTAACAGTAATCACATTCATATTTTTCATAATAATATTATTAATATGTCTTCTGAAATTTATATAATTGAAAGCTGATATAATATAAACTTCACAACATCTTTACTGGTAGGAAAATTTTTTCTTTTATTACTACAATACCAAGAAAGATTGAGTATATTTTAGACCTTCTCAGTTATATAGTTTTCTTTTCTAAAATAATGGGTATAGGAAATGAAATTTGTTCAGAAAATTATTATTATAAATTGTCAAATATTTAGTAAAGATATATATATAGCGGAATACATTTGTAGAAACCACTCTCTAATTTAACATATTTCAAATCATTTCTCCAAAGATATATGTCATCTGCAAAAAAGTCTCTGATTAAAGAAATGAAATATGTATTTTGAAAGCAATTTAAAATAACTTAATTAAGATTACATTACCATGGCAATATTACAAAAATCAAGATTTATTATTGTGAATGTCAATGTACAGCATTTACAATAAAATGCACATCTGTGAACTGTGTTTTAAAAAATTTATAATATAATGACTTAAAAGTCAATATTAATATACTTCAAATAAAAAAAATCACTCCTTGTTCTAACATTGCTTTATATCAGGAGTATATCTTGATATTAAAATATTTTTCAGTATTACCTATGTTTTAGTTTTAAAACATGAACAAGTGGATACAGGAGCCTCATTAAACTCAGAGTAAAAATGCACTGAAAAATTTCTCTCCCTTGTCAAAGGAGAAGGCTATCAAATATATATGGACAGTCAAAACTTGTTCTCTGGATGTTTATGCTTTACTAAAACAAAATAAATTAATATCATCATCAAGAATTTTGCTTTGGTAAGAGGTGTTTAAATTGACAGTCATATTTTTAGGTAAAAGTCCCAAATATTGAAGGAAGCCACTACCCAAAACAATTTTCCAGACGAGGAAGTAAGAAGTAGTTTTCACCCTACACAATAAGACTCATACTGTTAAACTTGACATATCTCTACAGTGATTGCTATTTACTCAAGTACCATATGTGTCCTGCTTTTGGTTACCTCTGCTTATGTTTGTCTTCTTTGGTACCATTACTTCCAACAACACATTTTGAAGCAATGGATACATTTATGACACCTGTCTCAAGCGGAAAGGATAGCATATGATATATTCAGGGGGATTATATAACTATGCATTCTGAGAGCTAATAATTCTTTTTTAATATATAATAACTCTTATTTGACCTTTTTATACTACAACATCCTTGAATTTTCTTCTGCCAAGAATAGAACTCAGGACCTTGCAATTGCCAGGAAGGTGCTTGTGCTTCTGAGCTATATTCTCAGTGTATGCTTGAAAATGTGCCAAAACAAAATAGGTAGACTCTCTAAGAGCAATAAAAGGTGTAAATTATGCTACAAGGTGGGAACATTATATGCAGTGTTCCATATTGCTACAACAGAAGGGCAATATAGAGAATAGAACCATTTCTTCATAGAATATCAGAAAAGGTGGAAAAACAGTCACAAAGTTGGAAAAGGTAATAAATCTGTGTCCAATCTAGGTTTGTTAATGTAAATTACATTCACCTAAAACTGGTCCACTTTGTAAGAATAAACCCCCACCCCATACACACACACGCACACACACACACACACTCTTAACCAAAGGACACTTGTTTGGATATATCATATTGAGAAAACACAAACTGTAATCTGCACAATACCAATGTGGAAAAGAAGTGTAATAAGTAATTGAAGCTGAAATTCGCTGAGAGCTGTACATACCGGCTCATATTTATATTCACAAATGTCTTCTTTATGGAGAGTCATACAGGTAGCTTAGGGTTCCTTAGAGCAGATCTGTAGTTTAAAAATTCTCAGACTTCATTAATGAGGCAGGTGGTGCTTCACTTAGACCAAGTGAAAACTGTAACAGACAAACCCCTGCTAGATTCCTGCTGTGGTCTCAACATAGAAATCTGGAATCCAGTTTTTGACAAAAATGAAATTCTTTTACACAAATCAAGATCAAAGAGATCTAAAAGTAATTAATGACTCTTGTTAAAATTACCTTTTGGGGTGGGCGAGAAGACGGCTAAGTAGAATAAGTGCTTGCCTGGCAAGAGCAAGGGCCTGAGTTCAATCCCTGGTTCGACCCCCCAAAATATGACCTTTTTGTGGAAAAATAATCAGAGAAAGAAAAAGTCTTGCATACCAGAAATTATATTTATGTCAATGTAAAGATTTTAAAGGTTGTAATGAACACCAATTTGAAAACTTATAAAATTTTTTTTTAGGGCAAGCCAAATAGCTCTGCAGATTAAAGTGCCTGCAAGCAGGCTCATGGGCTGGGGGTTCCATCCCCAGGCTTGCTGTGCCACCCCTGACCCTGGGGCGCTCTGAGAGGCAATTAAGACTGGGCCTGGTGGTGCTCTGTGCCTGTAATACCAGCGCTTGAGACGCTGTAAATGGGTGGATCACTACGAGTCTGATTCAGTAGTAAAACCTTGAACATCCCATTCCTAAAGTACAAAAAAAAACCAACAAAAACTTTCTATTAGTATTCTTTCTTTCCCAAAGCAAATAAATCAGTACAGAAATCTGTTGTTTTCTCTCTTTAAATAGTATATGGAACCTTCAAAATTAAGAATAAGGGCCAGGCAGATAGCTCAGCAGATTAAAGCTCCTGCTTAGGCAGACTCAGGGGCATGCTTTGGTTTATGTTTTGCTTTTAAAATATTTTGCTGATAACTCATTTGGCCTTACATTCAGACCACTAAATCTTCATTCTTATCAGCAATAAGGGTTTTTATCATGTGTTAGTTGACAAAAGTAGCACTAATGACTTTTCATTCCCCCTCTTGGTTAATTTTTAATTTTAAGAGACCTGGTATTTAGCTTCTCTGGCATTCAACAGCCATCCTTTACAAAGATGAATGATACCTTTTGATTAACAGTGAGGAATGTGAGAATACATTCACCGTAACAGTTAAAATCTATAATAGGATTTTTAGTTGGCTTAATTTGAAGATCGATCATGTCTTGGGAAAGAGGAGTCTAAAAAA
This sequence comes from Ctenomys sociabilis, assembly GCA_004027165.1. Lineage (NCBI taxonomy): Eukaryota > Metazoa > Chordata > Mammalia > Rodentia > Ctenomyidae > Ctenomys > Ctenomys sociabilis. Next base: position 60,710 of record PVKA01003935.1, on the reverse strand, counting down.
GGTAGAAGAGGCATGTGATAACTACCTGTAAGTAAAGTAGTCGAAATTCTCATTTATTGGATTTTTTATTTTGCAACGATATGGCCTAGAACACTACAAAATAGTTGCTATAGTAGCACCAGACCACTGATCACAGATCATTACAACTAAAATAATAATCGTGAAAAGAATGAAGCACTGAAAGAAGTAGCAAAGTACAACCAAGACATACAGTTAACACTTGTGAAGGGAAACACGATGTGAGAGACTTGGATGGCACAGCGTTTCCATGCACCTTCTTATTCTAAAACTGTAATACATCTAAAGTTCACAAAACAAAGAACAATTTTGTGATAATGTCTTTATACAGAGGCAGCGTGTACAGAAGCTACCACCACATATAAAAAGGGAGAGAGCTGCTGTGAGGGTGCTTTTATGGGGAAAGTGGGCTCGCATGGGTAAAACATGAAATGCATTTTTACCTTTTGACCAAAGTATAAAAAAGCATATAGGACAAACCTATACATAAAAAGTGAAATAGCTCAAACTTTCTTAAGTCTGTACCACCAGTATATCTAATACTGGGGCTTGGCAGGAGCTGTTGCATTTTCTGCCCCTTTCACTGCGTAACACTGATTATTTCTCTCTGGAGGTTGGCAAGAAAGAAAGGAGTGAAACAGACTTAAGATTCTGTGGCAAGGAACTCTGACACTTCAACCAGCAATCTGGTGCAAAGGATGATGCTTGAAGGGCCAGTGGGCCCAGGGAATTTTTTGGGTAGATTCTACATGTAAACTCCAAGATTTTGGAGAGCTGGGAAGGCATTTGACCACAAATCCCAGTTCAGAAGTAGCACCTCATTGTCATGAGTCAGTACTACATAAAAAGCTGTGTAACAGGAATTGAATGCACTAGTAAGTTCCTGGAGAAAGTATCTCAGGTAGCTTTGGAAAGTGTATCTCGCTTGCCCTCTTGCTTTCTTCCCAGAATGTGTATGATATATATTCTATAGCTTCATGAAGAAGGAATAAAAGACAGATGTAATCATATGTAGTACCAAGAAACATGCTAGAATTGCTTAAAAATGAAATGCTAAAGAAAAAAAGGAAAACAAAAAAAAAAACCACTTCAGGTGGATAAACTTAACATTACATGCCTTATAGCTTTGTATCTGGAAGGAAAAATGAGAGACGGGAACTTACATTCATTCATGGAATGAAGATAACAGTTTGTTCAATGATCAAAGACTTGGAAGGAAAAAGGATGTTAATTTGACAAAAAAGAAAACATAAAACAGTCTAGAAAAAGATAAACAAATGCACCCACCAGTTTAGAAAACCTGTAATGTATGTTATTCAGATTTTGTCATCACTAGAACAAAATACCTGACTCGTGGAATTTACAAAAAGAGAGGTAACCAAATTCAGTAGCATGGTACAATATAGCGTCAACACCCAAAAACCAGTAGCATTTTTTATACAAGCAGTGAAAGCACTGAGGGAAAAATTGGGGAAACCATGCTATTCACAATAACATCCAGTGAAAAAAAAATGAAATTCTTAGGGGCCATGGAGATGGCTAGTAGAATAAGCACTTGCCTGGCAAGAGCAAGGGCCTGAGTTTAATCCCCAGTTCTGCCAATAAAAAAAGAAAGAAAGAAAAGAATGTTTTAGGAATCAGTCTCACAAAGGAAGTAAAAGATTTATACAGTGAAAATTATGTTACACTGAGGAAAGATATTGAAGAGGATTTGAGAGAAAATGGAACATATTCCATACTCCAGGATAGGAAGAACCAACATTTTTCAATGGCCATACTCTCAAAACTGTCAAACAGATTCAACATACTCACAATTAATATACCATTAATATACCTCACAGAGCTAGAGAAAGCTTGCCTCAAATTCATCTGGAACCATAAGAGACCTGAAATATCAAAGTAATCCTGACAAGAAAAAAAAAAAAAAGAGAGAAAGGTAGAACATATCATAATCTCTGACCTGAAATTATACTATAAAGCTACTGTGATAAAATCAGCATGGTACTGGCATAGAGACAGACTTGAGGATTAACAGAACAGATTAGAAGATGCAGGCATAAGTGCAAAAGTACTCAGCCACCTTATCTTTGATTAAGGGACCAACCATTCTCACTGGAAGAAAGAGAGCCTCTTTAATAAATGGTGCTGAAAAACTGGCTTTCCACATATCAATGGCTAAAACTAGATGTATGCCTATGACCATGAACAAAACTATAGTCAAAATGGATCAAAGATTTAAATATTAAAACAGAAACATTAAATCTTCTGGAGGAAAATGTAGGCAGAAATCCTAAAGACTCAGGGATAGGCAGAGAGTACATACTGCTTGTCATGACATAACAATTGTTGTCATACTTCTCTCAAGTAAATGTTTCTTTAAAAAAAAGGTAATAAATGAAAAAAAAGAGACAAGAACAAAAATGTCACAGGACTGTCCTGCTACAATGCTGTATACAGTTAGATTTCTAAATCTCTGTGTAAAAATATGTAATTGCTCATTCATATTTTTAAAATTTTTTGTTTTTATTTTTTTCTTCATATTATGTAGGGACTTAATGTTTAACATATAAATACTTGATGGAAAATAACTGTTCCATGTTATGCCTAAGACGTTTGATATTCCAACAGATAGTTAGGTTAAACCCAACTCCACATGTGGTAGGTAATAATAAGCTTCTCTTCTGGAGGGTTAACAACCAAAGTTTTCAGACCAAAAATTAGAGAAAAAGAAGGGCTGCAAGGATAGCCAACATTTTGGCTCTAGATTTCAAGATTAGTGAAGACTGAGGACATAGGAGAACCTGCACTGTAACATTATGTAACTCAGTGGTGTCCCAAATTTTCTGATCAAGATTATGGGGCCATAGAAGAATGTGATCAATGGTGTAGTGTGCTAAAGAAAGTCACATGGAGAGAAAACATTCTCTAAGGCTTTCACAGAGAGAAAATTGGTCAAGTAATGGCTGTAACTCATCCACATGGCTGACACTGACAAAAGATCTACAAATTGCTGTACAGGGTTTCAGGATAAATCTCAGGGGACTTGATTGACATTATCAATACAAAAGTTAAATTTCTTGTTATATAGGTCTTGCCTTATCTTGGTCTTAACGATCCAGCAGAAAAATATAAAAACGAGCTATAAAAAGTAAAGCCATATTAATATATTGAGCTGTAAAAGGCTCAAGTCAACAACTTCTGACACTGCCAGTCCTACAGATAACTCACTACTATTATAGACTACTAGAATACATCGGAATTTTTTGCTAAATTCACGCATCTACAATATTTAATTGACAATGGAATATCCTTCTCTGACAAAACTAAGCAAAAAAGGGATACAAATAAATGATCATTTTGTATCTGTGTATTCTAAATATTTAGGATAGATATACAGCTACATTCTTTTAATTCAATGAATAAAAAATTTGTTCTAAAAGTGTTTGTGGACAGGATACCATGTCTGCATCTTGTACAATGAATAACCACTAAGACACTAATATGCAATGTATTTACTGTTGAAACTTTCCTAATAATTGGTTTTGAAACTCTCATTATTTTTTTTCTGAAAAAAGTATTAAAAAAACAAAAAAAATTGCACAGAAAATAATTCAAAATATCAACAATTGGGATCTCATCTTTTTTAACATGTCTGCACTTCAAATGAAATTTCCAAGGAAAGCCCACAAACTCCAAAAGCAAACTGTTTGTCCAGTGAAGGTCTTTTATCTAGAATACATTAAAAAAGTTAAAAGAGCTAGTCAGATAGTTCAGTAGATTAAAATGCATACTTGAGCAGACCCAGGGGCTAGGAGTTCAATCCTGGGCCTGCCATGCGGGCCCCACTCCCAGGGCACACTGAGACTGCTGATGATACTGGGCATGGTGGCACATGCTTGTAATCCCATCACTTGTGAGGCTAAAAATAGGAGGGTCACTATGAGTCCAACCTGTATAGTGAGACCCTGTAGGCCCTGTACTAAATACATAATTTTATTTTAAATCAGGTGCCCTATACTCAAAGATCCAATCCAAAACTGGGCATCTGAGATGAATATACAATTTTCAAATGAAGAAATACAAATGGCAAGAAAATATTTGAGAAAATGTTCAACAACATTGTTCCTTAGAGAAATGCAAGTTAAAACAATGTGGAGATTCCATGTCACCCCAGAAAGAGTGGGTAATATTAACATGTCAGCCAATAACAACTGCAAGAAGCACTGTGGAGAAAAAGGAAACCTCCAATGTTGGTGGGAATGCAGCCTGGGAAAACAACCACGGAAATCAGTATGGAGATACCTTAAAATGCTAGGATTGGAGACTCCACTCAAGCCAGCTATTCCTCTTCTGGGTATTCTTCCAGAAGAAATGAAAACACATCACAGCAATGTATGCACAGCCGTGTTTATAGCAGCACAATTTGTCACAGCAAAATCTTGGAAATGATCTAAATGGCATTCAACTGAGTAATGGATACAGAAAGTATGGTATTTTTACACAATAGTATCATTCCGCTATAAACAGAATGCAGTTGAATCTTTTATTGACAAATGAATTCACCTACAGACTGTGCTCTTAAGTGAAATAAATCAAACCTGTATGTACAAACATTGTGTTGACACCTTAGTGTGAGAACCAGAACCAGAAAATGAAATCTGAAGGGTACAATAGGTAATCTTAAAAGGCAATGAGCTTATTCAAAATGTAAGAGTATTGAATTGAGGAGAAGGATGGGAGAGGGATTTTGGGAAAGAGATATATCTACATCTGTAAGCAGGATGGTTTGAGTAACACTACTGTGGATTTCTGCTGGTCTTTGGAAGGGATGATAATTCTTAATTTGCTTCATCTCCTTTTTTAACTGTTTCTCATTTCTCACCCCTTAATTTCTTATACATTGATTTATTTTTGCAAATTTGCATGAATATATCTGTTAGTATGAATAAACAACACTATGCACTACAACAAATATTGTGAAAACTATATTATTTAGTTAAGTGAACTTCTGTATTACTTGTAATTTTTGTTTTAATATTACTATGCACTCTTTTAAAAATTAAAAAATGAAGAGCTATCCTTTGGTTTGTGAATATAAAGGTTTGGCTCATGATAAGCCAGGTTCAAAAAGGAAGGAAAATAATGGTATCTGGGCTTGGTAAAGAAATATTTATACTTAACACTAACCATGAGGTAGAGTTCTGGGAAAGACTGATAGCAAAAAAAGACACACACCCTCTAAATGCATCCCCACAGGACCTACCTCCTGCTGGAGCCCATCTCCTGCCATCACATTGAACTATGCAAACAGTGCACTAATTCACTGATGACTATAGAGTTAGCAGGATCATGCCATCTCCCTTGGATTCTTTAAATTCATTCAAATTGCCCATTAAGCTTTACCATCACATTGCACATCTTGTTAACCTGACATCCAAACCACACTTGAATCTCTAAATATAAATAATAATGTCATAATTTTCACTTAATATGTTGTAATTATTCTGCCTTAAACAAAAGAACTAATCTCTTACCCTTAAATCTCCATAGTTCCTGCCTTGCTTCACAGTTCATGTCAGACTAAAGCCAAACTCAGTTGTAAGACCATTGTAAAAATAAAGCATGATTTACAGTCTCAGAATATTGCAGTACAGAGTAAAACTTACTCTCCAAAATGGAAATGTAAGAGCAAAAGAAACAAAACAATTATAGTCTATCAGCTCTGAAATCCGGCAGGGAAAGCCCAATAGATCCATATCTAGCACCCTGGAATCCTTGTGGTGAGATGTGAGCTCCAAAGGGCTTGGACAGCTCCACAGTGGCAGCCTTGCTGGATGCAGCCTGCACAACTTCTCTTGGACTGGTTTGATTCTCAACTCACAGACTTGCTTAGCAGGCACACCACGCATTTGCAATTTCCAAATCTCCATGGACTCTAGTAGAATTTCAGTTTCTTCTCACAGTATGTTATGTTCTCTGCTCAGGGTCATTTCTTCTGGCCTCCCATACCTTCCTCGAAATCTGAATAGAAACTCCATAATATTTTCTGCATGCCAAGCAACCAGTACTATGCAAATGACACCAAGATCTGCTGTGAGCTGTGTTCCAGCACAGTGCATTTGGCTAATGGCTGCCATGGCCCACAGGTGCCTGAAATGCTTAGCGGAGTAAAACGAAAACCTGCGAAGCAATTCCCTGGGTTGCCATTCCAAAGCAGGCAGCACAAGTTTTCTGTTGGGTGAAATATGTAGCATTTCACATTTTTTGAACCTTTAAAAAACATTTTTATTCATATTGATTTCAAAAATACCCCAAAGTTGTCCTTCTTCTTGCACTGGTTCAAATTACTTGGTTTCTCTTGTAATGTTTGATGCATGGCATCAATTTGAGAACATAGAAGTTTAAGTAAGCCACTCAGCAGGGGGTCAGGGGCCTCACTTTGCAAGCATTCTTTTCCTTTGGAACAGGAGAGAACTGAGAGTCTGTGAGTGCTACACCTGCCCTAGGCAGGTGAGGCAGCGGGCCTCACAGCAGATAAGAGACCACGCGACTGATGATCGCGGAGACCGGCTGATGGCGCAGATCTAATTTATTGCGGAAGTGCAGGTGTACATATAGGGAGGTGAGGGGGTGGATCTGAAGGGTGAAGAAGGTTATGTGGAAAGTTGTGATAGGAGTGTAGGCGTCCTGTGACACAGATTAAGGGCCAAGGGACTTCCAGGAGATCAGGCAGAGGAGTCTCAGCCTTTTGGTGCGCCACCTCGGGGAGCCAAGTGTGTCTACACCCGAGTGTCAGCTACCTGGGCGAGCCAGACCTCTGCGTTTCTCCCATCAGGCAGGGATCCTGCATAAAACATAGGGTCAAAAATAATTCTTGCCTTCCCCCACCAAGGGCTTGCTATGATTGCTTTTGTTGCCTTCTACTGCCTTGAACTGTTGCTGCTGTGCCATGCCACCTTATCTTGGAACTAGCTGCCTATGGATAGAAACCTTCACCAATTGTAAGCTAAAGGAATCCTTTCTTCCCTAACTTTGGGTGTAGGGTATTTCTTCCAAGCAACTAAAGACAAGTAACCTAGACGATATGTAACATCACTGATCTCCTCTACAACCAAAAGTTGTTTGACCCTAAAAGGCCCCAGCATGGTCCTTCTTGACCAAAACTTAAGGTTTTCAAATGTTTCATTCTACTTTTGGCTGCTTTGCCACAAATCCACCTAGTAGATAGCTTCCACAGTTACCACACCACAGATTAAAACTGAACACATTTCAGTTGAAATGTCTTCCACTACATCAGTTAGTCTATAACTTTGAAATGCCACCTTCTGCAGTTTCAATAGCCTTGTTTTTTTTTTTCTTTTTTAAACAGCATCTAACCTGGTGGAACATGTTCCCAAGAGTGTCCTCATTCCCAAATAAAACCACAACAGCGTGTATTTCATCTGCCTCAGCATGCTAGTCCTTTGAGTTCCCACTGGAATGTACTGTCAGTCTCTGCACAAAGCATTTTCGGACTTCTCTAGTCTGCATCTTCAAGTCAAATCCTCCCACAAACCAATTCCAAAGACTCCTAAACCATATGATTAGACGTAGTCACAGCAATCAGCACGCTTTTCTGGCACTAGTTTTATGTATTCGTTAGCTGTCTTATCACTAGGCTGCCAGCACCTTTAATGAAAGATAGGTTTAATTGGATTAATAACATTCCAGAGGTTTCAATCAATACTGAGCTCATTCCTAGGAAGGATAGCATGGGGAAGGGCACAGCAGGACAAGGTACTCACTCTTAGGTTGCCAAGAAACAGAGCTCAGGGCAAAAGTGGAACAAGAAACAGACTTTCCAAAGACACACCTCCACAGATGGACATATGACTTCTCTTCCAAAGAGCATGCTGCTATGAGTAGCAGCAACAGATCTGATGCATACACTTTCACATTGGGTCATCATCTTTCCTCGAGATGTTTTGTACCAGGAATCAAACTCATGACCTTATACTTTCCAGGCAGGTGCTGCACAGGTGAGCTATGTCCCTGGCTCACCAGGGGGTTTGTTAATTCTGTCAAGATGGCAGTAAAGTCTATCCATCTCAGAATATTTGTATTTCAAAGTTGTTAATCAGAGAAAAAAAATGCTTTCAATAATCTTGTGAACAAGATGAATAATTCTTTGGGTACCCAGTAATCCTTTTATCTATCTACTCTTTTAATTCCATTGCATATTGGATTTATTACAAAATATCACAACAGCGAGTAAGTTATGTATGAATTCATCAAGTGTAACTTTCATTTAATAAGGCCGATCTGGTAATAATAAGCTGAAAAAGAACATGTGAATGAGGTATATCAGATTCCTATGGGAAATAGCCAGTCACATAAAATTCTGATATTGACATTGAATATTTCTACCATAATATTTTTTCTTTTCATTTCTTATCTACCCTTCTTTTTAGTTCTGTTACCGTGAGTGGAGCTCAGGATCTTGAGCTTACACAGTAGACATTGTGTCACTGAACTATATCACTGGCATTCATCATATTTATGTTCACTAGAATTGATTTGCTATTTTAATGATTAGTATTTAGCACTTTTTCAAAGATATAATGAATAGAATGCAATTCTCCTTTTAAATTATGCAACAGAAAGTTTTTGGTGGATACACATGGTTAGACAACCATTACTAAAACCTCAAATTAGAACACTTTTTAAGCTTTCTAAAATTTCAGTTGTGGGGCCAGCCAAATACCTCAGTGGATTAAAGCACCTGCCATGAGGTGCAGGAGCCAGGGGTTTGATCCCCTGGCCTGCCATGCTGGCTCTGTCCCTTGGGGCACGCTGAGACACTAATTGCAACTGGGCATGGTGGCAGGCAACTGCAATGCCAGCTCTTGGGAGGCTGCAAACAGGAGGCTGCAAACAGGAGGCACACTGCAAGTCCAATCTAGTAGTGAGACTCTGAACACCCTGTAGTCCCTTCCCTAAAATATATGAAAAATTAATCATGATACAGCATTGTAATACAATAAAATCCATAATAATTTCTTTTTAGGTGCCTGAGTGGGTTTTAAAAGAACTCATTATTTTATTTTATTTTTTTATTCATTTTGAGCAATACCAAAGATTTCTTAATTTCATCTACCAATAAATCCACTACATGTTTCCTCCCAGGTTACAACTACCATATCCCCTATCTGTTTGTTATTGCTATTTTAGCCATTGTGCATATTTATAATCCATAATAATCTTTTATAACTATTTTATTTGACAAAAAATTTATGGTTTATTCATTTTGTTGAATGGTACAGTATTGTAATCCTCTCTATTGCTTCATTTTACATTATGTATACAAAAATCTATTTTAAAGCATATTTAGGAATATTTCTATGGTTTGTTTGTTTATTTATTTATTTTTTTTGCAGAACTGGGGATTGAACTCAGGCCCTTGCACTTGCCAGGGAAGCACTTATTCCACTGAGCCATCTCTCTGGCTCCTCTATGGTTTGGATATGGTATTATAAAGGATGCTTCCAACATGTTCCTGTATAAGACTTCTCAGAAAAATGTTTTTAATTATCTTGAGTATATACCACAAATAAGTTGAGGGAATCATGTAGTAAGTTTATCCTTATCATTCTGAGAATCTCATGTTATGGTTTAGCTCTAGATACCTGTCCAAAGCCTCACACAGCCATAAGTATGGATTGTTTCAGGTGCTTGAGCTGGATGTTTGGTGCTGAGATCAAGGTTGTGATGCTGGAATTAATTTATGATGTGATGCTACCCTCTGGGTGTGCGAGCCACCCACTCCAAAAAAGATATAAGTTACAGGAAGAGAGTCTCTGCTTGTCACTTGCTGCTTTATTGCTCTCCTCTGTGATGCCTGTGCCATGCCACGCTGCCATGGTGCAAGCCAACTATGACTCCTGTACAAAATTTGAGCTAACTAAACATTTTCTTCTTAACTTTGGTGTCAAGCATTTTGCATAAGAGACAAAAATTAATAGAGGATACTGAAAATAAAAGACATAAGGAATAAAATTTTATTTTTATAATTTTTTAATTCATTTTAACTAGGAAATAAAATAGCAATGAAAGAGTTTTGAAACAGTTTAGTAGGGTACTTACAATAATTAATACATTGCATCATATTGTCTTAATAGTGATTACTCATAGGACAAGATGCAGACATGATATCCTGTCTAAACACTGTTAATACAAAACTTTCTTTTCAATGAACTAAGAGAAAGTAGTTATATATGCATTCTATTCCCTTTCTCTTTCTTTCTTTCTTTCTTTCTTTCTTTCTTTCTTTCTTTCTTTCTTTCTTTCTTTCTTTCTTTCCTTCCTTCCTTCCTTCCTTCCTTCCTTCCTTCCTTCCTTCCTTCCTTCCTTCTTTCCTTTTCAGAATCAGGGTTTGAACTCAAGTTTGCCAGGGCAGCACTTATTCTACTGAGCCATCTCCCTGGCCCCCAGTATTCTACTTTCTATATACATGTTTGTTGTTTTTTACTACAAAATGGTCCTTTATTTATATCCCCCTCTTTCATTTTCTTTCATTAGAGTTGGGTATTCCACTGTTCTTAGAGAAGCTCTACTTGGAGAACTATTTAAAGGACCTTTACATACTTGATGCCAGTTCATAGATTGTAGGTACTTGATTTCAGCAACATAACCCAATATAGTACAATAGTCCATAATAGTAGTGAGTTATCAGCAGAAATACTAATTGTGAGAAATTGTTGACTTGAGCATTTACAGCTCAGTATGTTAATATAGCATTACTTTTTATACCTCGTGATTATACTTTTCTTTTGGATGATTAAGCCCAAAGCAAGATCTATATAACTAAAAATGTTACTTTTGTATCTACTACGGTCAATCAAATCCCCTGAGGATGTACCCTGAAACCATGTACAGCATCTTGTAGCACTTTTGTCAGTGTCAATCATCTTGATGAGTCACAGCCATTGCTTGACCTGTTTCTCTCTGTGAAAGCCTGAGAGAATTTTTTCTCTCTAGGTGACTCTCCTTAGGCACACTATACATCATCAATCACTTTTCTCCTTGGCCCCATAATCTCCTTAATCAGAAAATTTGAGACACCACTGAGTTACAGGATGTCACAGCAGAGGTTCTCTTATGTCCTGAGTCCTCACTGACCTTGAAGGGCTAGGGTCAAAATATTGTCTGTACTGGTAGCTCTTCCTTGTCTCTAATTTTTTGGTCTGCCAACTAATGTTGTGAACCCTCCAGAAGAGAAGCTTAATGATATTATTACCCATAGCACAGGCATTTGAGCTTAACATCACTATCTGTCTGAATATCAAACAATTTATACATAACATGGAACTACTATTTTCCAACAACCAAGGATATTCTAAACTTTAGATCCATATGGAATGTGAAAAAACAGACATTTTTATGCAGAAATTTAGGTGTCAAACCATATACAACACTGTAGCAAAATGATCCTGTGATGTTTATTTGCTTGTAGCTTGCTTATTTTCATTACTTTTTTGTTTTTGGGCAGAACTGGGGATTGAACTCAGACCCTTGTGCTTGCCAGGGAAGCATTTATTCCATTGAGCTATCTCCCTGGCCCCACTTTCATTATCTTTCCTTCTATTTCACAAACATTTACTTTAAAGAGAGTATAGTGATGATTGATATGACATTAGAAGTCGTTTGAATTTAGGAGACCAGAATGATAGATATTCCAAGCATGGTATGAGTATTACAAATTGCTATCCTTAATGTAGTTGCTTAGTTTACCGATATCTAACATACAGTTAAGGTGAGAATTCTAACAATTAACTGCTATTTTCAGAAACCTGATGGAGATTATTAGGACCATTGCCATAACCATCTTGTTTATATAAATGTATGGTTTTTGCCCCTGCCATATTTGCTACTTTCTCCTTGCCCTCTCTTCATTGTTTAATCCTTAAATTCTCACTTTTCATTTAACTGTGTCACACCTTTCAATTTTTATTTCTTCTCTTGAGTTATTACACTAGGGAGAAACTATGACATTTACACATGTGAGTTTGATTTGTTTTATTTATTTGTATGTCTTCAACTGGCATCCACTTAAATATAAAGTCTTTGAGTTTATTTTTCTTTATACCCGAGTAATACTTCATTATATAACAATATCACATTTTTTTCATCCATTCCTCAGGTGATGGGCATTTTGGTTGTTTCCAAGATTTGGATATCACAAATTGTGCTGCTATAAACATAGGTGCATATATATTACTGTGATATTATGTTTTAAATTCTTTTGGGAAAATTCCCTGTAGAGGACAGCCGGACTGAATGGGGCTGGAAATCCTAGTTTTTTGAGGAGTTTCCACACTAATTTCCACAATGGTTGCACCAAACTACTCTCCCAACAGTAGTGGAGAAAGGTTACTTTTTCACCACTGACCCTCCAACATTTTTTGTTGGTTAATTTCTTTATGATATTCATTCTTTTTAAAGTGAGATGGTATCTCGTATTATATAATTTGCATTTCAAGAATGGCTAGTGATGTGGAACATTTTTTCATATATTTATTTTCTTTTTGTACTTGTTCCTCTGAGAATTGTGTGTTCATCTCAAATGCCCATTTTTAGATCGTGTCTTTAAATTTTTGGGCCCTAATGTTCTCTAATTATTTATGAATTCTAGAGAGAAGATGTTTGTCTGAGTGCTTCTTTTTGAAATTTGTGTGTTGTCTTTTCACTCTGTCACTAATTTCTTTTGAGATGCAATAATTTCTCAATAAGAGGAGGTCCCAGTTGTTAATTCTTTCAAATCCTTCTCATGCAGTTTGATTTTTGTACTTCCATGTCTTCATGATTTCCAACTACTTTCTGTTCCAGGAGATTTAGTGCTGCTCTTTTGATATGATAGACCTGGGCCAACTTTTAGTTTTTGGCATGTAGAGAGCTAGTTTTTTCAGCACCATTTGTTAAAGAGGCTATCTTTTTTCCAGTAAGCCTATTTGGCCAATTTGTCGAAGATAAGGTGGCTGAGTGTTTTTGTAGTTGCAACTGCATCTTCTAATCTATTACACTGATTATCTGGTCTATTTCTTGCCAATACCATGCTGATTTTATCACAGTAGCTTTGTAGTATAATTTCAAGTCTGGAGTTGTAATGCCTCTTGCCTTATCTTTGTTGGCCAGGATTGTCTTTGCTATTCTAGCTCTTTTCTGGTTCCAAATAAATTTTAAGAATGATTTCTCTAGTTCTGTGAGTTATGTTGGTGGTGTCTTGATAAAAATTGCATTAAATCTATACAATAATTTGGGGAGTATGGCCATCTTCACAATGTTTTGGTTCTTCCTCTACAGGAGCAGGAGATATTTTTCCATTTTCTGAAATCCTCTACAATATCTTTATTCAGAGTACTGCAATTTTCATTGAATAGATCTTTGACTTAGTTAGAATAATTCTAAGGTATTTCATTTTCTGTGGTACTATTGTAAAAGGTACTGTTTTTCTACCTTCCCTCTCAGTGTGTTTACTACTTGTGGAGAGGAATACTATTGACTTTTGGGTACTAACTTTGTATCCTTCTATGTTATTGAATTTGTGAATTCATTCTAGTAGCTTCTTGATGGAGTTTTTCTGGGTCTTCCAAGTAGAGAATCATGTCATCTGCAAATAATGCTAATTTAACTTCTTTTTTTTTTTAACTATTTTTATTTCTTATATTTTTATTTCTTGTCTAATGGCTCTAACTAATAATTTCAGAGCTATATTGCATAGGAGTGGGATAGAGACATCTTTGTCTTATACTTGATCTGAGCATACAAGTTCTTAAACAGTATAGTCTATATAAGGCACAGTATCTCTTACATTTTTGTAACACATTTATACCTTTTACTTTTACATTTATGTCTGATACATTTTGAATCAGTTTTGCACATGGTTGGAAGAAAGGATCTAAATTTATTTTGTAATTGTTTCAGTTATTTATTTGAATCAGCAGTATTTGTTTTTCTTAATTTAATTTAGTTATCTAATGATTCCTATATGCATTATCATGTTAAAAATAAATTGACAAGGAGCCAGGGAGGCTGCTTAGTGGAATAAGTGCTTTCTGGCAAGTGAAAAGGCATGAGTTCAATCCCCGGTTCCACGAAAAATAAATAAACTAATTAATTAATAAATTAACAGCACATAATTTTTCCCTATGTTCTTATTTTCCACCCAATTGCTAACAATCTGTCTATCTTTCTAGGTTCTTCCATCAGTATTATGACATGTTCTTTGAGATGACTTATTATAGAATATTTAAAGTTAGGAAATACTTTATCTTACTTTTTTATATTGGCAAGATCATTTTATATTCATTTTCCTTCCACAAATATGTCCAGGCCAATTTGTGCATTTGAAAAAACAAAACAACACAAGCAATTGTCATAGGGATTGCATTAAACCTTAAATCAATTGGGGAAATATAGCAATCGCTAAAGTTAGTAAGTTCTCTAATACTTAATGTTTAGGTTATTTATTTATAGAAGAGTTTACTTAAACTAATTCCATGAAGTCTATCTACCCTATAATGTGCATAGTTTTGTTCTCTGTGCATATTTTTTGCTTTTTTATGGCTCTAAATTTTGTCCCAGTTAAGCCACTGGCTTGGCCTGTTACCTTCAACTTTAGAAGTGTACAAAATAGCAGTTACTAGCATAAATTCAGAAGTCTGTGAAGGTCCTCCCTAACAGTCCTCCACATTCAGCCATACACTAGTACTATGCAAGTTTCTTCTTTGATTAGTTTTTACTTGTCTATTTTTAAGTATGTACATGGTTTTTTAGATAACCAGCGATGACTGTGCTATTGTTATCCCCTACCTCCTAGGAATTGCCCCTGCAATAAATTAATTTATTTTTTAGTGTTTGATCAGAATTTGTGTTTCTGTCTCTGGCTAATGAAGGTAAAGTTTGAGTTTATGGGTGTATTTGTATTTTTTTCATTTTTTATAAAGATTTATTAAGATAGCACTGACATAAAATCATATATAATATATATTTCAACACGCTGTTGAAGGTAGGATTGTAGTTACCAGGGTCTCAAAGAAAGGAGAATAAGATGATATGGTAAAATAACATGAAGTTTGTAATGAAAAATGAATAAATTTTTCATATCAAATATATAGTACATGGCTGGGAAGATAGCTCAGCAGTCCAAGATCTTGCTTAGCAAGTGCAAGGACCCAAGTGTGATACCCAATACAACATACTGCACTGGCCTGGGAGCCTGAGTGTGCCATGCTGGCCAT
The DNA here is from genome assembly GCA_004027165.1 of Ctenomys sociabilis. NCBI lineage: Eukaryota > Metazoa > Chordata > Mammalia > Rodentia > Ctenomyidae > Ctenomys > Ctenomys sociabilis. Next base: position 45,417 of record PVKA01003935.1, on the reverse strand, counting down.
AGAAACCAGGCATGGAGTATGCCTGCAATCCTAGCATGAGGAAAGCTAAGACAGGAAGATCACTACAAGTACAAGCTGCATGATGAGACCCTAAAGAATTGTTTCAAGATTTCCTCAGATCCTGCTCTAATTCTTGTTGATAGGGTGCAGATGAACATCTTTGTACCCTGTTGAACAGTAAAGCTAATTACAATATGAAGAAAATGTCTCTTTCCCTATATATTCATTTAATTTCTGGTCATTCACTATTTTCCTGTGCTACAGAGGAAGCAGAACATCTTGTTCTTCAAAAGACATTCTTCGCTGATGGAAACATCTAGACACATAGAATTTTCCACTTATAATTCAAAATAAAATTAATCCTTTCAGGTGAAGTCTTATAATCTTTATGATAATATTATGTCTTTCTATCACCTAGAATGCATATATCCCTGGCCCTCAGCTAGTGACAGGAACCTGATTTGCATGACTGACATTATTGACCCATGAACATGTCCTGGGATTGGGAAATACCAAAGCTCACTTTTAAATCTCTGCCTAATACAAAAGTGATGTGAAGAAGAATTAATTATTAATAGCCCAGTATCCTTGGCCTCTCATGTCTGCAATAGATTTTCTAACTTTAAAAATCAGACTTCACTTTTTCCTCTTAGCCTGATAGGCCAGGATAGAGCTTCTAGAAGATGTGGCTTAAGGAAATGGTGAGAAACACAAGAGAGGCCCTGTGGGATAAAGCCCTAGACACTGCCATGTAGCTCAGAATAGAAAAGCCCTGTTCATTTGTCTGCATAGGCAAAGAATACAGATGCTCTAACAAAAATGTCTGGGGAACTATGATAAGGTAATAGTTTATAACAAAAGTGACACAAATTTTACTATCAAGATTTAGTAGATGTTTCTGTGAGTGAATATTACTTTATTTCATTTATGCCCTTAGGGCAACATCTAGAGACTTATTTTATTATTATATTCTACAGTTAAATTATTGTCTTGCTTTTATACAGGTCTACTGAGATTTATATCATGCAGTTCTGGAAGTCAGACCTTAAAATTTTTGATACATTTTTCTTTCCTGCTTCTGCCAAATCCCTTATCTATGTATTTATAACATACTACTTAATGTCATGACGTTTTTATGAGTTAATGAAACATTTTCTTTATAACTAAATGTAACATTACAATGAAAAATATTGATATTCAGCACACAGTTTTAATTGATCTGTTTTTTAGTGATGGCCTGAAATAACAGTAAAACATTAGCTTAAACACAGGTAGCACTGTTCTGAGGCAACACTCAATAATCTTATTATTGATGTGACAGCCAAAATATTTAGCTGAGAAAAGCAGGGAGCTGGTACAGACGTGGGACTTTCTAGCTCTTGACTACTCATGGATGTACTTCTTGTATTCTTATAATAGATGTTCTCTAAGTATGAGTCTGTCCCTTTGCCTGAGTGTGCAAATTATATATAAAATGCTTGGAAGCAACAATTTACACCTTATTCTCTCCTTGTCTTTCTATCTCACTGTAATATATTGATTGGCTACTTTGGGGAAATTTAATTAAATATTCAAAACAAGTCATCTTATTGAAATTGTGAATGAGGAATTAAAATCAATAAATCCACAATAGCATAGTAGGCCTGTATCTTTAAAAAAAAAAAGTAAGAATAACTATAGTGTGTATAGAGCTGCCTCAGGTAGGAGGAAGTATAATGTTTTTTGTTATGTATTTATGCTGAATTTATGAGGAGTCACCCCCTACCATGTTATCTAGACTAATCAATCCTATGCCCATTTATTTCAGTGCAGTGAAGAGTAGTTTGGGCTAAATTTCTCAAAATCTCTTCAACTATGTGTATTGAGTCATAACTGCTGCTGTTCACCAGCTCTGGTTCTCTGGTTTTGCCTGGCAAGAAGCATCAGCTTTTTTCTACCACTTTTTTCCATCATGATGTTCCAACCCTGGAGCTAGCCAAGCATGAAATGAATCGTCTGAAATCACGAGATAAATGGATCCTCTTTCTGTGTAAGTCATGGCTATAGCAGATATCACTGCCCCAGTAATGAAAGGCTGACCAATGCAAGTGTGAACATCGCTCTTCACAAATATGCAGAATCAACATAAAAGGATAGAAAGCTTCATGTGGCTTTAAGTTTTGAGCTTTTCCTTTTACTTCTCCTCCTGTTAGCTAGATTAAAGCAGAATCTAATCATCCCAAATAAAGAAAAATCCTGCAGAAAATTTTTCATGAAGAAGTTCACAGTCTATTTAAACAATATATGAGAGAGAAAGGAAGATGGTTATTTTTAATGGTTTTGAATCAAACAGTTTGACCCTGAAGACTTTCCTGCCATCTCCCGATTCCTGATGTCTGGATGTGGCAAGTTAAAGTTCTCACATGTGAATTTATGCTCACGTTCTAGATTCGACTGCCATTTCCCAGAATTCTCCACTCACTCCTGTTGCACAATGGAAGACTGCTCCTCAGTGTTTCACTGTAGTAGCTCATATCCTGCACCTATGCTCTGCCTTGTTTTCTTCTTCTTTCTTTCCACCTGCTAGGAACATAGTCATGTGTAAACATTACCATACATTTTAATTTTTATCTTGTTCTATTTTAATTTTTATTAGTACATTATACAGCTGCAGAGCAAATGAAAAATTTGCAAGGTGCATTGATAAATTAGAAAGCCAATTTCTCTATGGATAGGAATATGTGTGCATATGTGTGTATTACAAAAAACAAATTGACATTTAATTTAATACAAAGGGAAGCATAATACTTCCATGCATAACCAAAATAAGGTCCTTCTGGTATTTTCTCTGATGCTGTATAATATCCTAGGCCCCTCATTTTCACTTCTTTTTATAATCTCTGCAGAAAAGATGTGAGGAATTGGGAAATATTGGGCACATTAAAATGTTTAGATACCTTTTTTGTGCAGGGTCTCACTATGCAGCTCAAACTGTTAATGATCCTCCTGTTTTAAGCCACCCCAGCTCTGGGATTACAGTCCTGCCCCACCACACCCAGACTCAATCAGCAACTCAGCACACCCACAGGTGGGGCCAGTGCAGCATATGGCATATGTATTTGATTGGAATGTCATGTTTAGTGTTCTGACTTTTTCTGTTATATTAAGGAACAGTTATTCTTTGTTATTAACATAATTGGCCTGGCAGCTATGAAAGATGTTAGAACACACACTTCTAGCTGCATCAGTGTGTGTGACAGAGACTTGAGCTTGTGTAGTACATTTGTCCTCTGATCTATCTTTTCTGCTGCTGCTGCTCATCAACTCGGGTTCTCTGGTTTTGTCTACCAGGAAGCATCAACACTTTTTCTACTACTTCTCTTCAAATGATGTTCCTTTCTTGATCTAGTCAAGTGAGAAAAAAATCCTCTGAAATCATGACAAGAATCCTCCTTATGTTTCAGTAATGTCTATAGCAAATATCACTGCCCCAGTGATGAAAGGCTGACCAATGGAAGTGTGAACATCTCTCATCACAAATATCCTGAATCATGTGGATGAGTCATAGCCATTGCTTGGCCAATTTGCTCTGCATGAAAGTCTCAGAGAATGTCTTCTCTCTAGGTCACTCTCCATAATACATTGTCAGTCACTTTCCTCTGTGGCTCCATAATCACCTTGAGCAGAAAATTTGGGACACCACTGAGTTACAGGATGTTACAATACAGGTTCTCTTATGTCCTGAGTCCTCACTGACTTGAATGGCTAGGGCCAAAAATGTTGGCTGTCTTTACAAAAATTCTTTTCCTAAATTTTGATCTGAAAACTTAAATTGTTAACCCTCCGGAAGACAAGATTAATGAAATTATTATGGTATAACACAGGCTGTTGAGCTTAACATCCTGTCTGAATAGTAAAAATCTTAGACATAACATGGCACAGATACTTTCCATCAAGTATTGATATGTTAAACTTTAAATCCCTACAGAATGTGAAGATGAAAATAAAAAATAATTTTAAAAATTGGAATAAATAATTACAAATATTTAAATATAAATTTAGAAATCTAATCATATACTGTGACTTTTATTTTATTGAAGAACAAATAGCAATGAGACAGTTTCAAATCAAATTAGTAGGACAGATTCAATAATTAATACATTGGATATTGTTTTTGCAGTGTATTTTTGTTGTACAAGGTACATACATGAAATTGTATTTACAAATACTATTAGAGCAGATGCTTCTAATCAATGAATTAAGAGAATGTAACTGTATAGCTATCTTATATTTGAAAGCTGAATTATAGTTTCAATAATTAATACTTCTTAAATTGTTATCTTCCTAGTGGTTATCCATAGTACAAAAAGCAGACAGGATATCCTGTCCAAACACTATTAGTGCAAATCTTTCTTCTCATAGAATTACAAAAAAGTACTGTATACTTATCCTAACTGTACCGTTTATATAAACAGCATGGTTTTTCCTTTGTATCCCCCCCTTTTTTTTTGTTTAGTCCTGTCAAAGATGAGTATTCTATTGTCATTAAATTATTATAGGTGCTTGAATTCAGTGAAACAATCCAACACAGTCAAGCAGTCCACAATAATAATGGGTTATCCAAAGATGTTGACTAGAGCCATTTACAGCTGAGGTTATTATTATGGCCTTATTTTATGTACCTCATTTTAATACTTTTCTGTTGGATGGTTAAGACTGAGATAAAGCAAGACCCATATAACAAAAAAATGTAACTTTTGTATCTGATGAGGTCAGTCAAGTACCCTCAGGGTTTATCCTGTAACACTGTATCTCACTTTGTAGATCCTTTGTTAGTGTCAACCATGTAGATGAGTCACGGCCATTGCTTGAACAGTTTGTTCTCTGTGAAAGATTGAGAGAAAGTTTTCTCCCCATGTAACTCTCTTTAGGCATACTCTACATCATACATCACATTCCTCTGTGGCTCCACACTCTCCTTAATCAGAAAATTTGGGGCACAGCTGAGTTCCATGATGTTACAATACAGGTTCTCCTATGTCCTCAGTCTTCACTGACCTTGAAAGCTAGGGCCAAAATGTTGGCTGACCTTGTAGCCCTTCCATTTCTCCAATTTTTGATACATAAACCTTGGTTGTTAACCGTCCAGAAGAAAAGCTGATTGTTACCCTGCAATGCATGTAGTTCAGTTTATCCTAACTATCTGTCTAAATTATTTTAGTTGTTGTTATACCTTTCTATTTGTATTTCTTCTTTTGATTTCTTATACTAAGGAGGCTATATGATATTTGTATATTTGGGTCTGCTTTATTTTGCTCATGAGTATATGTTCAAGTGGCATCCTCTTAAACATAAATGCTTCATGTTTATCATTCTTTATAGCTGAGTAATGCTCCATTTTATAAAAATACCACACCTTTTTTATCCATTCCTCAGGTGATGAGAATCTTGACTGTTTCCAAGATTTTGCTATCACAAATTGTGCTGCTATAAACATAGGTACACATATATCACTATCATATGATGTTTTCAGTTCCTCTAGGAAAATTCCTAATAAGGTGAGAGTGGCTCGAATGAGATTTCCAGTCCTACGTTTGTGATGAGTCTCCACACTGATCTCCACAATGGTTGAATCAGTCTACATTCCCACCAACTGTGGAAAAGGGTTCCATTTTCCCCACATCCTCTCCAACATTTGTAGTTGCTTGATTTCTTAATGTAGCCATTCTTTCTGGAGTGAGATGGTATCTCAGTGTTGTTTTAATTTGCATTTCCCAGATGGCTATTGATGTGGAGCATTTTTTCATATATTTATTCACTTCTTTAATTTCATCCTCTGAGAAGTGTGTATTCAACTCACATGCCCATTTCTGCATTGGGTCTTTAAATTTGAAGGCCCTAATGTATCTTATGTCTTATAAATTCTAGAGAGCAGACCTTTGTTTGATTGCTTATTAGTTAAGATTTTCTCGAAATTTGTGGGTTCTTTTCACTCTATTGACAATTTCTTTTGACATGCAAAAACTTCTCATGAAGTGCTGATCACAGTTGTTAATTCTTTCAAGTGTTTCCTGTGCAAATACATGTTTGTTCTTGAACTCTTTGCCTAACCCTACCTATGTCTTCAAGAGTTCCTTCTACTTTTTCCTCCAAGAATTTGCTTGTTTCTGTTTTATTATTTAGATCTTTAATCCATTTTGACTTTAGCTTAGTGCATGGTGATAAAGCTGGGTCAATTTTTAGTTTTCAGCATGTAGAAAGCCAGTTTTTCCAGCACCATTTGTTAAAAAGGCTATCTTTCTTCCAGTAAGCATGATTGGTCCCTTTGTCGAAGATTAGGTGGCTGAGTGTGTTCAGGGAGGCTTGTGCATCTTCTAATCGATTCCATTGATCCTCAGGTTTATTTCATTGTCAGTACCATGTTGATTTTTATCACAGTGGCCTTTGTAGTATAATTTATAGTCAGGAATCTGCCTCCTGCCTTGTCTTTATTGTCCTGGATTTCCTTTGCTATTCTAGGTAATTTCTGGTTCCAAATAAATTTTAGGAACAATTTCTCTAGGTCTGGAAGGTATTTTGATGGCAGTTTGATAGGGATTGTGTTAAATGTTTACAACAATTTTGGGAGTATAGCCATCTTCAAGATGTTGATTCTTCCTCTCCTGGAGCAGGGCATATCTTTCCATTTTCTGAAATCCTCTACGATCTCTTTTCTTAGGATTTCTACTGTAATCTTTCATGAAAAGATCATTGAGTTCCTTGGTTAAGTGAATTCCATGGTATTTGTAAAAGGTGTTGTTTCTATAGTTTCCCTCAGTGTGTTTGTTATCTGTGTAGAGGAATGTTACTAACTTTTGAGTGCTGTCTTTGTATCCTGCTATGCTACTGAATTTATTTATCAATTCTAGTAACTTCTTGGATAAGTGTTTTGGATCTTACAAGTAAAGTGTCACATCATCTGCAAATAGTGACAATTTAACTTCTTCTTTACCTATTATTATTATTATTATTATTATTATTTTTTGTCTTTTTGAGACAGGGTCTCACTATGCAGTTCAGGCTGGCCTTAAGCTCACTTTGTAGCTCAGGCTGGTCTCGAACTCACAACAATCCTCCTGCCTCAGCCTCCCGAGTGCTGGGATTACAGGCATGCGCCACCATTTCTGCCTCTTGTCTAATGGCTGTAGTAATGACTCCAAAACAACATTGAATAGGAGGGGTGATAGTGATAGAGGACATCATTTTCTTGTACCAGTTCTAAGTGTAAAAGATTTCATTTTTTCCCTTTTTGGAATTATATTAACCATTGGGTTGTCATAGATGGCTTTATCAAATTGAGGTAGAGGCCTTCTATTCCAATTTTCGTAGGAAGTTGAACATGCATGATTGTTGGACTTTGTCAAAAGCTTTTTCTGCATGAATTTGGATGATCATGTGGTTTTTAGATTTCAGTCTATTAATATAGTGTATTACATTTATAGATGTTTGAATATTGAACCATCCTTGCATCCCTGGGATGAATCCTACCTGGCTGTATGATATTCTGGATAATATGCTGTATTTTATTTGCTAGGTTTTTATTGAGGATTTTTGCATCTATGTTCATGAGGGAGATTGGCCTGTAGTTCTCTTTTTTAGTTATATCTTTCCTTGATTTTGGAATCAGTGTAATACTTCCCTGCAGAAATGATTTTGGGAAGACTGCTTCCTTTCCAATTTCACTGAAGAGTTTGAGGAGTGTAGGGATTACATCTTCTATAAATTTCTTGTAGAATTCAGCTGTGAATCTATCAGGACTTTCCTTTATCAGCAGGCTTTTTATTATGTTTTGTATCTCATTGGCTGTTATTGGTTTATTGAGAGTTGTTGTATCTTCTCAATTCATTTTGGTATTTTTTACCTTTCTAGGAATCTGTCTATTTCTTCTGTGTCTTCTATTCTGTGAGCATAAAAATTCTCAAAGTAGCTATTGATAATCTGACTTTCCACTGGGTCTGTGGTGATTTCACCCTTTACATTCTTTATTGCTTGTATTTGAATTTTTTCTTTCCTCTTTGTGATCAGGTTAGCTAGGGGCTTATCATTTTTATTTAATCTTTCAAAGAACCAGCTTTTTGATTCATTGATTCTATGAACTGTTTTCTTCATCTCAGTTAAATTAATTTCTGCTCTAATCTTTGTGATTTCTTCCCGTCTGTGGGCTCTGGCTTTGGTTTGCTCTTGCTTTTCTCGATGTCAGAAGTGAAACATTATGGTGTTATTTGTTCCTGTTCTGCTTTCCTATGTGTGAGTTCATAGCTATGATTTTCCCTCTGAGAACTGCTTTCATAGCATCCATGTCTGACCAGGGTAGAGGGGAGGAGGCATGACACCCCGCCCTCCCCAGACTCCTCCCTCTGCGAAGGGGGGAGAGAGGGGAGGGCGCATGCTGTGCCACTGGTCCCAGCCCCGCTCCCTTCAGATACCGCTGCTGGTGACTTCTGGGTCTGGGCACAATGTTCCAGTGCCATCCATTTTCAGATCTAGTTGATTTGGCAGGTGAGTTGTTACACACTCCTTAGAGATTCTGACTTCCATGGCATTTACAGTGTTATAGAAGGACAGTCCTACGACACTTTTTTCTTGTATCTTGTTTTCATTTATTAACCTTTTTTAAAAAGAAACATTTAATTGAGAGCCAGTATAGCAGTAATTGATACGACATTAGAAACAGCACATATTTAGAAGACCAGAATGACAGGCATTCCAAGGAAGGTGCTCATATTACATGGCTGACAATGACAAAAGATCTCCAAACTGGTACAGGGTTTCAAGGTAAATCCTGAGGGGATTTGACTGACCTTTTCAGATATAAAAGTTACATTTCTTGTCATGTAGGCCTTGCTTTACCTTGGTTTTAAACATTCAGCAGAAAAGTATTAAAATGTGGTATAAAAAGTAAAGCTATATTAATATACTGAGTTGTAAAAGGCTCAAGTCAACAACTTCTGACATTGCCAGTCCTATGGAAAACCCACTGCTATTATGGACTACTGGACTATATTGGAATATTTTGCTGAATTCACATACCTACAGTATTTAAATGGTAATGGGATACCCATTTCTGACAAAATTATGCAAAAAGCCCACTCCTTTGGGGCCAGGGAGATGGCTCAGTGGAATAAGCGCTTCCCTGGCAAGTGCATGGGCCTGAGTTCAATCCCTGGTTTCACTGAAAAAAAAAAATTATGCAAAAAAGGGGATGTAAATGACAAAATTAAGCAAAAAAAAAAAAAAGCAGGTGTTAGGATAGTTGTAGAGCTATTTTCTCTTCATTCAATAAGAAAAAGATTTGTACTAACAGTGTCTGGACAGATATCGTGCCTGCATCTTGTACTATGAATAACCAGTATGAAGGCAACAGTATGCAATGTATTAATTGTTGTACCTGTCCTACTAACCTCTTCTGAAACTGTCTCATTGCTATTTGTTTGTCAATAAAATAAATAAAAAATAAATAAATAACAAATATCCTAAATCAATGTAAAATGATAGAAAGCTTCATGTGTCTTCAATGATTAAGATTTTCCCTTTACTTTCTCTTCTCTTAGCTATTAAAGTACTCTAATTCTAAAACAATGTCACTTCTCATTACTGAGGAATTAGAGCAGATGGATTCCTCATTTCATGCCAGAGAAGAGAAAAAATTGAATCTAGACCAATAGCTTCCTGAGGATACTATTTTCCAGAGATTCTCTCCTAAGTAATTCAGAATCCTTCCTGTACTGCAGCCTCTTCTTTATTTTGCATAACATTGGTAATATAGTAACATGGAGGCGGTGGTATGATTTATGTCTAGTTGTCTTCCCAAAGCCTCATGCAAGCATAAGGCCGATTTCTAGTGTTTGTGATTAGCTCATGATCTACTGGGATTGTGGGTATGCATGCTGCTGGGGTAATGGGTGCAAGCACTACACCCAGCCTGGGGCAGAAAGCCTGAAAGCAACTTAAGGGAGACAGACTTGATCTTCAGCCACTGTTGCTACTCCTCCATTTTGCTTTCTGCTCTTTGCTGTCACCATGAAAGTTTGCTCTCTGCCATATGCCTTTGTGCTTTGGACACAGCTGGGGATGGACTGAAACATCCAGTAACTGCTATCTGAAATAAACATTTCCTTCCTTCATTTTGGGTGTTGAGTATTTGTCCCAGCAATGAGAAAAGAGTAACTGAGACAGCGGGGGAGACCAGCAGAGACCACCAGGCTGATGCACAGGCAACATGGCATACCATTTACTGTACCTCAGTGCAGAGAGGCAGAGATCATGATCTGACTGTCTGCCCCAAGAAAAAGTGTATCCTTTTGTAGAGATGGAAATGGAAGGGAGGGCTCACTGGACAATAAGAAGCAATAAACATCGGTGCTCAAATTTCTCTGTCGATCTGGTACCTCAGTGAGCAGAGTTTGCAGTGTTTGTTAAAAATAGGTGTCTCCAGATATCTCCACATGTTCTAGTAACTGTAAAATTTCATGTCCTTTCTTACCTCTTTCAGGTACTGAGCTGAGTTCCCTGCAGAGCTTCTGCTGTCAAGTGGGTTGGGGGCTGGGAGAGCTGGATCCCATTAGAGCTTACTAATTGATTCTTGCTAATAAACATTTATTGATCATGGTACATTATTTTTGTTCCTTTTTATAAAAATTTAAATATTTTGAAAAATTTCTAGTAAACATATTGAGAAAAGGATTAGTGTGCTCTGTGCCACACTCCAGTCAAGAATTGTTCAGGTACTAGACATGCAAAGAACCTGTTTGCTACTGAAGCTGTATGCAGTAAGGTACTTATTAAGTAACCAGGACACCGATTTAGCCAGAATCATTTCTAAATACATTGTATGTGTTTATTGTTTCTTTTTTCAAGAATTTGGTATTGATACATATTATTTTGATCCTTGAGAATATGAATAATATGTTCATGCCTATAATATTTATGTCAAAAATCAACAAATTTCCTGTTGGCAATCCAATGTCTTACTCTGGACTCTTCTCTCTTACTTCAGCCTGTTCTTAACAAATTGTAATGATTAATGAGGTTGTATCAAAATTCAGTCTATTTATCTCATTTTAAAATATTTCTTGTCTCACCAAGGTGTGAGATAAGCATCTCAAAATGAACATTTTCAACACTAATGTCTTCTCATCCCAATGACTCAATGAAAAGTGGTGCTTCTAAAGTTTTGGACTGTACAGTGTTTTGTGTAGTGTTTGCTATTTTTGTCTTTTTTAAACAATTTCTCTTAAATTTTTTAGCATGTTTGGTGGTTTCTAGCTTCAATTATTGACACTGTAGCTACCTTGTGTAATCAATCTTGGCTTTTCTGCTGTTTTATGGAAAAGGACATGATCTAATTTTGGAAAAGCCACTGACCTTATTGTATTTCATCTAAAATTTATTAGTTTAAAGAAACACTTCCTAAACTACGCTCAGTCTATACATGAATTTTATATTTTTCTGAGAAAACTTCGATGTTTTCAATATTTTATATCTCAACACTTCATACTCTTGATCTTCTTTATCAAACTTTTCACCATAGTTTCTTCCCAAGCAGTTAATACTTAATGCTATAAATAATATTCTTGAGTTGTTATTATCTACTTGCATGATCTGATTCTTTATTTCTTTTTTATTTTTAAAGGATACAAAATATTGATAGAGAAAAACAGCATTGGAAACAATGCAAGATTTCACTAAATAAAGTAATAGGAATTGAACAATCATTGTTGTATTACATAGTGTTATTTTCAAATTAGTTGTTCAGATTACCAGATATAAATATGCAAGATTCATTTAAAACAAAACAATAACAAAGAATTTATAAGAAATTCAACAAGAAAAGGCTGGCCAGATAGCTCAGCAGATTAAAGTGTCTGCTTAGGCAGTCACAGAGATTGGGTTTGATCCCCACCATGCCCTCTGAGACAGCAATTGAGAATGTGTATGGTGGCACATACTGGTAATCCCAGAATTTGGGAGGCTGAAAACAAGAGGATAAGTGTATGTTCAATCTGTGTTATGAGACCTTTTACTAAGTACATTTAAAAAAAATACAAAAAGGAAAAAATCAGACTAAAATATTTAAGCATTGACTGCTTCTTATAAAGAACAGCACAAATTGACAATGCAATTATCCAAATTATTCCTCATATACACCTAAATATATGTATTTCCTTTCTTTCTTACCCCAGTTATTACTTCCCATTGAACAATTTCTTTCCTTTGCACAGTGTCAGTTGTAACTTTTAGATTTTCATTACTTTTCAGGTTCTCATACTAGTGAGATAATATGGTGTTTGCACTTTGAATCTGATTTATTTCATTTACTAATATAATCTCTACCTGCATACATTTATCTACAGAAGTCTCAAATTTATCTTTTTACAGCTGTATATTGCCCCGTTATGTAAAAATAGCATATCTTTTTATCCATTCCTCACTTGATAGGCCTCTGTGTTATTTCCAAGACTAAGCTATGCCAAATTGTGCTACTATAAACAAGTGGTGCACATAAATTACTGTGGAATAATTTTTTCAGTTCGTTTGGAAAAAATACTTAGGAGGGGAAGATGTGGCTTGAATGGGACCTCCAACCCTAGCTCTTAGAGGAATTTCCATAATAACTGTACCAGTGTACACTCCAACCAACAATGGAGAAGCGTTCCTTTTTTCTGCACAGCCTCTCCAGCATTTGTGATTGACTTCTTGAAGACAGTCATTCTTTCTGGCACAAAATGATATCTCAGAATTATTTTAATTTGTGTCTTTTATTTTCTCTTTTTTTTTGGAATGAGAGATTGAACTCAGGCTCTTGTGCTTGCCAGGGAAACGTTTATTCTACTGAGCCATCTCCCCAGCCTCAATTTGTGTCTCTTGAATGACCAGGGATATTGGACATTTTTTAATATTATTTTTGTCATTTGTATGTCTTCATTTGTGAAATGTATATTCATCTCACATGCCCATTTTCAGAGTTCATCTTTGAATTCTGATGGCCTGTGCTTAAAATTCTTTATATGTTCTATATAGGAATCTTTTGTCTTAAGAACAGTCTGCTATAATTGTTTCCCAATTCATGGATTTTCCTTTAATTCTGTTGGTGACTTATTTTGATGCACAGAAACATTTCAAAAAGATGAGATCCCAACTGTTGACTCTTAAGGTATTTCCCATGCAGTCTTGACTTTTATTCATGAATAAAAAATAAAATAATTTTTTCTACATACCCCTATGTCCTTAAGATTTCTACCTGTGTTTTTTTTCCAGAAGACTTAGCATTCTGTTTAAATATTTAAATATTTGAGTAATTTTGACTGTAGTTTTGTGCATAGTGATAGGCATGGATCTTCTCTACCATGTAGAATACAAGTATTTTGCACACCATTTATTAAAGAAGCTATCTTTCTTCCAGTTAATGTGTTTGACCCTTTTATCGAAGATAAGATTGCTGAGTGTGCTTATAGTTGTGTTTACATCTTCTAACCTGATTCATTGATTCTCATGTCTTATTTTTTTTGCCTGTTTCATGTTGATTTTATAACAGTAGCTTTGTGATGTAATTTCAAGTCCAGGATTGTGATGCCTGTTGCATTTCATTTGGTATTCAGGTTTGCTTTTGCTATTGTAGGTTTCTTCTGGTTCCAGATGAATTAGGAGTTTGTTCTGATGCTATTGGGTTAAACACTGTATAAATGTCTAGTAAGTCCATTTACTCACAAATTTGTTTTAGTCCTGTTATCTCTTTGCTTATATTTTCACATAGTTAATGTATCTCTTTGAGTCAATAGGGTGTTTAAGTCCCTCAATACAATTATTTTATTGTTCATTATATGCTTCATGTCCACTAAAATTCATTGTATATAGTTGAGTGCTCCTACACTGGGTGCATATACATTTATGATTGTTACCTTTTCCTCTTGCAGTTTTCCCCCAACAAGTATGTAGTGAGGTTCCTTGTCTATTTTCAACATGCTTGGTTTGAAGTTGACATTGCCAGCAACTGGAATAGCTATCCCTGTTTCTTTTCTGTTTCCTGTCACATAGAGAATTGTTTTTCATATGTTGACATTCAGCCTATTAATTTCCTTTTGAGTTAAATATATTTGTTGCAGTACACCATTGGATTTTTTTTCCTTAGTCCACGCTTTCACTCTGATTCTTTAAATGGATAAATTACAGCCATTTATATTAATAGTTATAACTGATATGTATTGGCTAAACTTGTAGTATCCCTAAACTTCCCCTTGGCTTAATTACCTGCTCTTCTTGCTAACTCTCTTCTGTTGTTGAAGCTGTGATCATTTGTGTCTCTAAAATTTCTACCATTAATCTTAAAGGGTTACTTTGGTTGTCATGAATTTCTTCAGTTGTTCTTTTGTCCTGGAAGTAACTAATATCTCCATTAAATTAGAAATATAGTTTTGAAAAATACATCAATCTGGTTTGAAAGTTCAGGATTTCAAATCTTCACTCCAGTCAATGAGAACACCAAAGGCCACCAGATCATCATCTGACAGACAGAGCAGGCGAGGCATGTGAGTGAAACTGGATGGGCCAACAGACCCTGAATCAACCCAGAGCTCAGGCTCAGCATGGAACCCTTCAGCAGAACTCCCTTCAAAGAGTCTAGAGGCAAGACCCACCCAACTGATTCAGGAGCAGAGCATCTTGCCAGTGTGACACAAAGGGTTCACTTGCAAGGCTACAGCAGGAAGAAATGGAACACAACAGCCAGACCAAGCCAAACCCACCTGGAGGAGTCTGAACTTTGGAGATCCGCACCTGATGCTAAGGTAATAACTCTTTCTAAGCTCTACAATTAAGGTCAAAATTCAGTGGTATAAAAATGACAAAGAAAAGGAACAAAAAGCAGTCTCAGATCCCAAGTCCACCCAGTAAAAATCCAGAAGGCACTAGCATAGAGAAAATTGGAAATCACACCCCTGAAATCTCTGAAATAATAGCATTGGAGGTAAAGAAACAACTGCAGAAAAGTACAGAAGAAATCAGATGAGAAATAATGTATAAAATAAAAAATGTAGTGATTACTATAATCAAAGAAGTACTAAGTACTTCTAAAGAATACACTGATAAAAAATAGAGGAGAATATAAAAATGATGGAGCCCCTGAATAAGCAATGGAGGAAAGAAATAGAATGTATGAAACAGATTCAAAGTGATATACAGGAAATTAAAACCTCAATCACAAGCTGGCAAATCCGTTCAAGTGAAAGTGAAAATATACATTTTGACCTTAAAGACATCATTGCAGCTAGTAGAAAAGTAAGCAAAGATGTCTTAAAAACAACTAGGATGCAGGAAAAAATAATTCAACATCTGCAAGATAATGCAAAGATGAGCAATGTGAGATAAATAGACATCAGTGAAAAGGAAGGAGTCAATACAAATAATATAAAAAGATTATGGGAAGGAGGAATAGCAGAAAACTTCCCAGATATGGGACAACAATCTGACATTCAGTAACTGAGGCATATAGAACTCCAAATAACATCAACCCAATTAAAACCCCTCCCAGACATATAATAATCAAGATCCCAGAAATTCAGCTCAGGAACAGTACACTAAAGCCGCTAAAGAAAAGAAGCAGATCACGTTTAAAGGAAAACCCATCAGAATAATGGCAGATTTCTCTTCACAAACCATCAAGTCAAGAAGAGCATGGAACAAAGTACTTCAATTCTTGCAAGAAAAAAAATTCCAACCCAGGCTGATAGAGCCTGCAAAACTCTCTTTCAGGTACAATGGAGAAGTGAAATACTTCCACGACAAAGAACAGCTCAAGTATTTCATGATGACAAAGCCAAGCCTCCACAGATTACTAAATGGTGTTCTAGAGAGGGAGCAAAATGATCACAACCCCATGAACAAGAATGGAAAGAACCCACCAAATAGGACAAACAATAAACACAGGAGAATAAGAGATATACAATAGTAGTCTGTGAGTTATTCTTTTGTGTACAGCAGCAAAATATTTCCATCAGCACACTCTACAAATGGACTTCTCTTGCACCCATGGGTCATGATTCCATATGGGTCTACATGGTGGATTTCAAGGAAATAGCTATAGCTCACCCCCACAAGTAATACCTGGCCACCGGTAAGTGTCATGGTCATTGTCCATGTCCACAACAAACTAGAACTATGTGGGATATCCTATCCCCAAACTGTCAGAAGTGAAAGTCATTTATTTGTCATTCCATTATTTATCTTATGTTTTATTCTTAGTACTTTACTATCATGAAAACTTTTCCTTTCTTTATCGTTTTGAAACATTTAATTTTTAATTAATTAGTATTTAATACTCTGATTATTGCTTAGTCATAATGCTTGTTTTAAGATTTATACTATACTCGGGAGGCTGAGGCAGGAGGATTGTTGTGCATTCGAGACCAGCCTGAGCTACAAAGTGAGTTTAAGCCCATTCTGAACTGTATAGTGAGACCCTATCTCAAAAAGACAAAAAAAAAAAATTTATACTATATCTTTGACTTACAATTTATCTAAAATACGTCGTAGGATATCTTCTAGTATTAGAAACTTAGAAAGTATAGTTCCACTTTCTGTTGACTTAAAAAAAATCCTCACTCTAAGATCTTCTTGATTTGATGGTCTATTGTGAGAAATATCCCTTATTTCTGTGGACTTTCCATTATAAGTGCTCTGTTTCTTCTAACAGCTTTTAATATTTTACTCTTTTGTTCAATATCTGGGTTGTTGATTATTATACTTGGGTGATGATTAATTTTGATTGTGGGTGACTGCAGTTCTACATACTTCAGTTAGCTGTACATTGGATACTTTTCCTGTGCTTGGGTAATTTTCTGCTGTTACTTCTGCAAATACTCATTTTATGTGTCTTGTGTTATCTCCATCTGCTGCATTGATATTTGTTAATATTACATTATTTTTCTTTGTTTCATCTTGGAGCTGTTTTATTGTTATTTCCTGATTTCTCATTATTTTTGAGATATGTTCCCTTTCATGTTCACTAGCTGCAATGATATCTTTAAGGTCTGAAATTCTATCTTCTGATTCATTCACGCAGTTTAGTCAGCTTTGAGTGGAATTCTTAATGCCCTGGATATCTGTTTGAATCAGTTTCATGCATTCTAATCCTTTCTTGCATTGTTCATTCAATGTTTCTATCATTTTCCCATTGCCTTCTATTTTTTTTTTTTTTAATCTGTGTCTTCCTTACATGTATGGAGCAATTCTTTCATGATCCTTGTCATTTTGTCTTTTACTTGAAAGATTATTTCTGATCTAATTTCCTCCATAGCTTGATGTAGTTGTTTCTCTACTGCAGTTTCTATCATCTCAGGAATTTCAGGTTTGTAACTTGCAAGTTCTTCTGACCTTGTCTCTTGCACTTGTTTTGGGTAGATCACTTTTTGGTCCTTTTTTTGTTAGATTTTATAGTGCTTGTAGGTGGGCAAGGTGCAGGAGAGTAAGGCTCTCAGAAGAGTGAGAGGCAGAGTAGGCTCAGCAAAGCTCCTGGTTTGTGGAGTTCTATGTGGTTTCTACCTCTTTAAGGAGAGGAAGGCTAAACACAGTTCAAGAAGCATCTGATAATGATGACTGCAGGCCAACATTGTTCAAGGCTCTCTCAGTGGTGGATTAGTGCTGGGTAGTGATCCCCAAGACTCCTGCAGCTCACTGTGGTGGTCACATCTCCCCGATGGTCATAGTGTGGGGAATGGGCAGCGGGGCTCAACAGAACTCTGTGGGAAGAGTTGGAGCAGAGCTTGGGTTTCTAAGTCTCCCTAACAATCTTCTGGGAGGGGAGGGGCAGCCAGACTCAACAGGGCTCCCCTGATTCTTTATTTTTAACAGCATGACATTGTTAGTACCTGGAAAATATTCCTCACATATGACAAAAAAAATCCATCAATGATTAAATAAATGAAATACATTTTATTTCATTAATACATTTTTGGCAGTCTTTGCTAATTTATATAATTAGAATATAGTTCCTATTTTAAAGTGATGTGTAAACTTAAGACTTACTGATATGCACAACATTTATTGACCAAAGAACTTTATCAATACTTAGAAAATTATCCTAATTTTTAAAATTATTGCGTTACTGACAGGGTACCCATTGGCAACCATTTAAAGCAATGCAAGACCAACCATATGAAGAAAAACCTAAAGAGGCTTTAGTGTTATTCTCTGATTCTTCTCACTCAAAATTATCTCACAAAGATAGTGCTTTCAAAATCATCTAAAATATATCTGCTTCTTCTTTTGGCAAAATCATGACAATTACATGACATTTTAGTTATAAAATTGCTGCTAAATTCATATTCAAATTAGCCTAACCATAATTTGCATAAAGGACGGGCTTTCCAATGACTGCTGTGACCAGCCATTGAAATGCTGAGATTTAATTTTGTCTTGTATCATTAAGTAAAATAAAAGGCCATTCATTATTCCTGTACAAAATTTAAGCAAGAAAATTATGCTGCACCTAACCACCAGTTTGGAAAATTTCCTAAGGCTTAAAGGAATATAAAATAGTGGCACTTTCACGCAACAAAAAATCTTTCTGTACAGGAAGGAAACAACTGGTGGACTTTGGGTATTATTATAATAACCTTAATAGAGTATTTAAAAGCAAGAATAGACTCTCAAAGTAATTACTTCAAGCTTGGCTTTGAATTGCTTAAAGGTTTTATTATTTTATAAAGCTGCTTGAGGAGAACTACAGTGCCCACAAATGGAAAGCTTAAAGCAAAGAAGCAGCACAAGTTTGTTATAAATTTGTTGTCCTTCAAGAAAAATAAATCTTTAAAGATGGAACTGGGTGCCTCAGTGTTGCCTCTAGAAGCAGCTACTGCTGGACACTGTTGGCCAGTCTACACTGGCTGGGAGTAGTGGCTGAGTTGTTATTTGTGCATCAAAGGAACCACACATTATGGCTTCCTCTACGATCTCTCTTTTTTATTCTTAAAATGAGACAGAAGTCTGATCTCATCATGATAGCATGGAAAAAAACATTAAAATCTCAAGTGTATTATAATGAAATTTCCATTGAAACAAATGAATAAAAATAACAAATAGTAGCATCATTAAATTGTATCACATGGTGTAAGCTTAGAACATGTAAGAGACCACTAAAGAGTTTTAGCATTTAAAATAACTGCCTTTCAACAATTATTAGGCCTGGCAACACAACTCTGTGCCATAAGCTCCTGCGTGGAAGGAGCTGCATTCAATTTCTGGTACAAAATAACAAACAAATATGAGATTTCTGAGACAGAGTATTTTAGTGAAGTTATACTTCTTGCCATTATCAACCAGCAGTTCCAGGTCTGTCTAGATATTTGTCTGACTGACCAAATCTGTATCAATGGGTCCTACATCATATTTCAGTAGTAGAAGTATATGACAGCTTGTTTTACAAAGAAAGGGGCAGTTTTTATTTTTAATTTATATGAGAGAATTCTGTACAAATTTAGTAAAAATAATGTAAGATCTTATATGAGGATTACTTTACTCGATAATTTAAACTTTCAAAGAACAACCACCAAAGTTACATAAATGTAATTAATCTTTGTAAAAATTATTTATTGTTATGGAACCGATAACATTTTCAACCTCACTATTAAAATTTTATATTTTTTAAAAATTTCTATTATGAAAGATGTAATACATATTAAAATAAACTTATTGGGGCTGGGGAGATTGCTCAGTGGAATAAGCACTTTGCTGGCAAGTACAAGGGCCTGAGTTCAATCCATTTTTCCGCAAAAAAAAGTATTTATATTACATTTTTATGTTCTTCATTTTTTAAATACTTTTTAAATGGCAAATCAAAGCAAAAAAAGAGATAAATCTTGAAATCATAATGTAGAAAAGCACCAGTATATTAAAAGCATACTTTTTTTTGTTTTTCTTATTCCTTCATCTAGGTAAAGATACCTATTTCTATAAATATTGTGATTTATTTTCTGCTTTTATTCACTTATATTTCAGGATAATTGTCCTTTTTCATAAATTTGAACATATAATTTTAATCATGTGCAAAGACTGAGTGAAACTTTGGCTAGACATTTTAAATTTCAGAGAAAGAATATGATCACTCCACTTGAATTATGGTCAGACATTCCCAATGGTTTGAAAAAAGAAAAAAGTATGTATAAAGTATGACATGCCTTTCAAAGAAATATTTCCGTGGATAAGATAACATGTTAGAGAATGCCAACTTGACAAAAAGCTCACTTATCATATAACTGTTATGAAATCACAAAATAATCCTACCATGTTGATGATGTATGGATGAAAAAAAAATTCCTATCTGCCCTTCCAAATTTTGCTGAAATTCACTGGATAACATTATCATCATCATCATCATCATCATCACTATTATTATTAGCATTTAGGACAGGTTCTACAGGATGTACAGGGTCTCACTGTGTAGATCGGACTTGTAGTGATCTGCCTGCTTTCAGCCTCCAAAAAGCTGGAATTACAGGCATGAAGCACCACACCAGTGTCAATTGCAGTCTTTTCATGCCCCAGGGACAGGGCTGACACAGCAGGCCTGGAATCGAACTCCAGGACCCTGCACCTGCTTGCATGTACTTTAATCTGCTGAGGTATTTGGCCAACCTTAAACTGCATAACATTAAATGGAAGAAAGATCATCAAATTTTACTAATGTACTAAAACAGAAAGAAATGTTATGGTCAGATAAATCACAGGAGTAAGTTATCAATTTGCAAAATATTATTCTGAAATTTGTGCACCCTTTATTTTAAAGGAGGAGAAAATGAGGAGTGAACAAATCTGGAAACAGAGCTTATCCTGTACCAAGATTTTCTTTTGTAAGAGATAGCATTTTCAGCATGGCTGGATTCCTTGATCTTCTTTTCTGATATCAACAGTAGGATTTCATGATGCCAAGAAAAGCTTTGATTTCCCTTTTGAAGTCTGGCATTTTGTACAGATAACTAAACTCCCAACTGAACTTTTCGTTATGCTTCAAATAAGAGGTACAAGAACTCCTTTCAGGTCTTTCCATTTTCTTTAGGTTAAAATTCAAAGCATTCTAAAAATCTCATATTTGAGGCTATTATGACCCTTGCTCTAACCTTATTAAAATGAGTAATCTAAAACAGGATACATTAATAACAGTATATTTAAAACACTGGTTTGCTGTTGTTTTGAAAGAGAGTCCCACTCTGTAGTCCCACTGGCCTTGAACTCTCTTTGTGGCCCAGGTTGGCCTTGAATCCACAGCGAACCTCCTGATTCAGCCTTCCATGTGCTGGGATTAGAGATATGTATTGCCATGGCTGACCTGATACACTGAATTTTGTAGAAAAACCTAAAGCCTCAATTTTTCATGTTTCTATGCCTATGAGTCCTAGAATTTTAAAACAACAACATGAAAATTTCCAATAGAACATATCATTTAAAAATTCAGGCATCTTCTTATCTTAGCTTGGAAAGAATTACAAGCACAGTTGGTTTGAAAGAGAACTATTTATCCACCTTGTGTGTTCGTATGGATATATTACACAATATTAATTGTTTTCCAAATATTTTCTCTGAAAGTAAAGATTACAATGGGTCCAAGTATGGATATAATTATTGTAATTATGTAAGATTCAGATGAAACACACAGGTGAAATAGATAATACACATACATGTATCAAATGAGTAGAGGTTGCCAGGCTAGGTAGAGTCACCAAAAAATGAACACAGTATCCACAGACGAATTTGAGTTTCTTATGATTAAAATTTGCAATATTTTGGGAATACTTACATGAAAACATTATGTTCAGATTGCCATGATATATAAGTTGGAGTAGAAAACTAGATTTTGATTTGCTTAACTTGGCAGACTTAGTGGATATTAAAGAAGCATATTTACAAACGAATTGAAAGAAAATAGGAGATTTACTTAAAGTAAGTTCAGTGAAATTGGAAGGAGGAATATTTTTATATGGAGTGATTACATGGAGTGGAATTATATAATAATTCTAAAAGCTAATTTAGATTTGTCAGACTTCACTGAAGGTCCAGCATGAACTAGAATAGATGTTTTCAAATCATTCTTTTCCTAACACACAAAAGCTGAATAATGAATGTGTAAAGTAGTACACTTGCTGAGGGTTATTATAATCACAGAACACCAAGGAAGGCCACTGAGGTTGTGCCCTACAAGCTTTCTCTCCACAGAAGTCAAAATAAGAAGATCACAATGATCCAGATGGAAAATACATGAATGAGATCTACAGAAAGAAAAGCTGAAAGAATGCCTCATCCTAGGCAAATGCCAACAGTGACTCTGCACATCCCTTCAGAGCACTTTTGTATAATGGGCCAATCATTAAAATGACTGCACTATTATTCATTTAATTTTTAACACTATAGCCATGGCAATAACCTTATTCTTTTTCTATGTATTTGGTTGTTGTAGGGCTCATTATGCAACTCCACCTTGTGGTGATACTCCTGCTTTCAGCCTCCCCTGCTCTGGGATTATAGGTGTGAACCACTACACCCAGACTCCAGCCTGTCAGCTGGCCCTGGGGCATGGCTGGCCCAACAGGTGGTTCCAGGGATCAAACCCTGGACCTAGTGCTTGCCTAAGCTTGCCTAAGCAGGTGCTTTGCCTAAGCATGTCTGCTGAGATATCTCACTGTCCCAATAACCTTATTCTTGTCAAGAAAATCCTTTTATTAGACCAACAGTTCTTATCTGATTGAGAGAAATACCTAGTTGGAAGAGTGCATTCTTTAGTTTTTCGTCTATAGTCTATTATCAAAAAGCAATATTTGTCAAAAAATTTAAAGATTTAAAATGACATGAGAAAATGATTTTACCAACCAGTATTTTAAAGAAAAATACATTATGAAACTCAGATCTACTGGGAAAATATTTTCATATCAGTAGCTACTATAAACTTATACATTTCTCTGAAATGAAACATGACAGTCAAATTAATGTAAACATAAGACTATCTTCATATGTCAAAGACCTTACCACATCATTATTCCCCAAATGAATTTAGTAATTTTCAAATATAGAATATGAGCAAATTTTTCATTCATTCACAAGACAACAAGATTGTATAGTACACACAAAAGCAGGAATGTTCTCAGGCTTCAGGTGCTATGTTTCACCTACAATTGTCTATATCTTCTTCAGAGCAGATTCAAAGCCTGGCATGAAGAATGTCCATTGAGACATGCACAGTTCGCTGGCTCTTGCTGCTTCTCGCCTGTGTGATGGCTTGTGTGGCTACGGCCGGGCACTGGACTCCAGTTTTCTGTTCCATTACAACAGACATTATCATGTGGGTACTTTAGCGAAGTAATTAATTGAGAATTTACAATCAATTTACTTAAGTAAAGACTACTAATATCTATAATATGGATTAACTTCACTTGGTTAATAAACATCACAACAAAATCTGAGGATTTAAAGGAAAGGGATTCTGTGTTGAGGTACTAGCAGACGTTTGCCTAAGTTTCAGGCTGCAAGTGTACCTTGCATTGTTTCACTTGAGTCCATGGTTATCAGGCATAAACGTCAGTTTCATGTGTATTAAGGCACAGAATGTTAAATTATCATAAACACAAGAATGAAGGGGATTGAGTAGAAAGTTTATGTTAATGTGAAAATGATGAACTCATACATTTTATGCACTGATACATACCTAGGTTGGCAATCATGGAAATGTTTCATTATTTTTATTTGTGAATGCATTGCTAGCTCCAAATCCTCAAATAATTTTTAATGTAAGCTTCTTACATACATATTTTATTCACATCCAATGAATTTTTCTGTATATTACTTAAGTTCTAAAAAAGTAAAACATTTTTAAGTCTTATCTTTTCTAACCTTTAGTTTTTATTATATTAAAATGTTCTAAAATTCTTTGAAACAATAAAGAACGCTAATGTTTTGTCTTCATTACCCACTTTTCCAAAATAATTTCTTAGCTCCCTCAGAGAGAAATACCATGGTCTCTGTAGCAGAAGTGGAGCGGGGCAACAGCTGCTTCATGACCACACTATCGCTCCATGGCCACACGCTCGCTCCTCGGCCACACGCTCGCTCCACGGCCACACTATCGTTCCACGACCACACGCTCGCTCCACAGCCACACGCTCGCTCCACGGCCACACACTCACTCCACGGCCACACGCTCGCTCCACGGCCACACTATCGTTCCACGACCACACGCTCGCTCCACAGCCACACGCTCACTCCATGACCACACGCTCGCTCCACGGCCACACGCTCGCTCCATGGCCACACGCTCGCTCCACGGGTTCATTCCAAACTGATTTTTCAAGGTGGCTGCCATTAATTTCACTGCTGTAGTTGTTTAAATAGCTTTAGTCTTTCAACAGCCTTGTCTTTAGTAAACATGAAAGATATTTTTCTTGAAGTTGTAAATTAAATAAATATAAAATGAAGTATCTAAAAATATTAAATAAAAGTTTAGCAATTTATTTACCTATGAAAATTTATTTTCTGAATGGCAGATTCAGTAAATCATTTCCATGTGATTAGAAATTGGTAAAGATATTTGTGGTTGTCTTTTTGATGACAAAAATAAATAGAAATGGTTAAAACTTAATAGTAGTCCCATTAATTAATAAGTTTTCAAATTTACCAAAATCCCTAAAGTACATTACACTCAGTAAATGCCATATTATCACATTCAGTAGATCAGTAGATTATTTCACATAATTTCAACTCAAGTTATTCCCAGTTTACATTAAGTTTATTCATGTGTAATCTCCCAGAAAATTCAGCAGTATCTGCATATAGTGTTAAATTATTTGATGGCTTATAATCATGGACAAAATATATTTTTAGAAACTGTGCTACACATTTAATATGTATACTGTATTTTTATGGAATTGCTTGTCTGAACTCTCAGAGAAAATAGAACTTATAAAGAATTTACATTAGTAGGAAAAGGGCTAGCCAAGTAGCTCAGCAGACTAAGGCACCTGCATAGGCAGGAGCAGGGGGCAGGGTGAAATCCCCAGTGCCAGGCCAGTCCCGCCCTCCGGGTGCACTGACACATTATTTGAGACTTGCACCTTAATCCCAGAGGTTGGGAGGCTAAAACCAAGAGGATCACTATGAGTCTGATCTGTGTAGTGAGACCCTGGAGGCCCTGTACTAAACACATAAAAAAATTAAAAGATGAAGTAGTAGGAAAATGTGAGAGAAGCAAATATGTGTAAGATATAAAATAACCACTCAAGTTTACATTTATGCATATACATTTGATATATATTGAAGTAATTATATGAGCATATGGCTTTCTTAACACATTTCCAAAGTACTTGAAATTAGAGACAGCATACATAAATATTTATGTATATTTGTATATGCAGACCTATATATATATATGCATATATGCACACACAATATACAGTCTATTTTATAAGGTTGTACAGCTTACACAAAGTTTAAACTTATAAAGTCTGCCTTTCAAAATGCTTGAGGGTCAGCCAGATAGCTCAGCAGATTAAAGAGCCTGCTTACATGGATGCAAGGACCAAGGTGCAATCCCTGGTGTGCAATGACAGCCCCCCATGGAGGCACACTGTGATGGAGATTGAGACTGACTGGGTGTGGTGACATGCCTGTCATCCCAGTGTTGGGAGGCTGAAAACAGGAGAATCGGTGTAAGTCTGATCTGTATAGTGAGACCCCGAGGACCCTGTATCAAAATATATAATAAAATAATACAAAATGCTTGAAATTTGTTATTTTGCTTATATATGACAACTTATTGGGCAATTTTGATGAGCTAGGCATTGAGTTTGCATGAGGAAAATCAAAGATGAATGTAGAAACTGATTTGAGATTACTCCCACAAGTGTTAAAATGCAGCACAGTGCACCTACCATGATCAAATATGCAAATGTATCTTGTCCGATATTCTATAAGCTAAAACTGAAAGTGTGTGACTGTTTCAGTGTGCTTCAATTATTATTACACTGTGCTTCTATTCTGATACATACCTGTAAATATGTATGCTACCTAAAGCTCATGGTTCAAATGCTTTTTAAATTCCATAGGTTGAGGACAGAGCTCAAGGCACTGCACAGTTTAGGGAAGCAGTTTGCCACTTGAGAATATCATCCAGTCATAACTGCTTGCTTATTTTGCTACTGATGTTTACTGATTTTCATCCATCTCATCAATGAATTTGGCGCTCTCTACAACAGTTTCTATTATTAATGCATTCGACAATGTATTCTGTTCCATTACTCAAATTTAAAATCAAGTTTTAAATACAGTAAGAATAGTTTTCTAATGGTTTAATAAGTTTTGATTGAAATGTAGGAATAATATAAATTATAGAAAGAAAATAAAAAGAAATAAAAAATCACCTGAGTCAGTTCTTACATTAGGGTAAGCAAATTGAAAACAATAAAGTTATTTTTTTTGAAAACAATAAAGTTATAATGACTGTGTAATACTTCATTTATAATTTTTTGGATCAAGTTATTTCATTACTTTATAAACATTTGTATGTACAATATATGCATGTCTGTTTATTAACAAAAATGTTGACCTTATTTACTGCAATTTATGTTCCAGTAACAAAATAAAAAAATAAAAACTCTGGTTTTTATTTGTTTTTGTTTTATCTTATCTTTTTATTTTTGCTTCTATCCCTCTAGTACTGATACCTTAGTGAAAGAGAAATTATTAAATGTGTCTTTTGGGTGAGAATATATTTCAACAATCTTGATTTTACTAAGCTTCTTTATTTACCTTAATTTGCACAAAGTTATGAAAGCCTTTCCTTTCATGGAACCCCAAACAGTAGGCCAAATCTAATGTCTGAAAATGAGATTTTGGAATAGTATTGCACTCAAATTTTGGTTTGAGAGTAACTTCATCCATGACGTTTCTACATGTTGGACAACCATTTCTAGCCGGGCGTGGTGGCACATGCCTGTAATCCCAGCACTCGGGAGGCTGAGGCAGGAGGACTGTTATGAGTTCGAGACCAGCCTGAGCTACAAAGTGAGCTTAAAGCCAGCTGGAACTGCATAGTGAGACCCTGTTTCAAAAAAAAAAAGACAAAAAAAAATTTCTAAATAATTTTAAATTACTAAAGAAGTCATCTCTTACATTACAACTCACTATTTGTAGAAGTTTCAGTCTGTAATCGCTGGCTCCAAGGCAGTGTGTCAGCACAGAGAGGAAAAGTTCAAGGTAGGAAGAAAGCGACAAGGCAACAAGGGGCAGCAACAGCTCTTTTCACCCCTTGTATCTTCTCCCAGCTACTCAGCAGGCTAGCACTCACCCCCCTGCTCCTAATGGTCGTACCACCGCGCCATGAGTGACCACACCGAGGACGTGCATCCACCGCTGAGCAGGCCCCGCCCGTGCAGTATGAGGCGGAGGAAGCACATCTAGACACAACCGTGACAGAAGCAGACTCCTGTGATGCAGCCTACTTCCTTCAGAATACTGCAAAATATCAACTAATTCTGCTCTGTATCCTTGTAAGTCAGTAATAATGTCACCTCGAAAAACTGGACATTTATATTTATTTATTTATTTATTTATTGTATTTTAGAGAAGGGTCTATAGGGTGTTCAAGTTCTCACTACTAGATCAGACTCGTAGTGATCCGCCTGTTTACAGCCTCCCAACGCTGAGATTACAGGCGCATACCAGCAAGCCCAGTCTCAATTGCCATCTCAGCACACCCCCAGGTCAGGGCCAGCACAGCAGACCTGGGGATCAAACCCCTTGCCCCTCCACCCGCTTTCAGGCTCTTTATTCTGCTGAGCTATTTGGCCCTAAAACAACAAATTTAAAATCTGGCAAAGTGTATAGAGACACCTCAGCAAGGATGGTACATGCTGCAGATTAGAACCTGAAAATATTCATGGTGATTTATATTACTGAGGCCATCGAAGCTGAAGCAACTGTAAGGTACCATCACATGAGCAATAAAAATACTAAGCATGAAAACAGAAAATTCCAAGTGGTGGAGAAAACACAGAAGTCAAAGAACTTACATGTAACATGTCAATGTATATCTGCTTGTATGCAATGTATGGGTCTGGTAACATAGAAATGCAGCATAGACAGAGATGCAGGGATTGTGCTGCTGAGGTGGTTCTTAGTAGAAACGCTGCATAGGGAAGAACTACTTTGGACCAGGAGACCTGTAAATGTGTAGTGTAGAAGGAATTGAGAAGCTCCATCCTTGCAGAGATACCAGAAAAATAGGAACATATGCTCATGGCTGCTGGGTTTGCACAACATTTCAGAAGCTTTGAGAAATTTGATAACATTTTAACATTTCTGGTAAAGCATAATTCTATCAAACAA
This sequence comes from Ctenomys sociabilis, assembly GCA_004027165.1. Taxonomy (NCBI): domain Eukaryota; kingdom Metazoa; phylum Chordata; class Mammalia; order Rodentia; family Ctenomyidae; genus Ctenomys; species Ctenomys sociabilis. The sequence continues at coordinate 17,043 of PVKA01003935.1, read as the reverse complement.
TTTAGTATTTATGATCCTAATTACTTATCCAAAGGAATTTTTTTTTTACATGCAGAAACCTAAATGTGAATGTTCACGTCAACTGAACTGGGAAAACTTAGGAGCAACCAAGATTTTCCCTAATAGGTAAATGGATAGATTAAAATATAATATATCTATGCAATATTATTGAATGCAAAAGTAATTTATCAGGTTATAAAGAGAAAATAAATGTCTTAGTGAAAACTATATATATGCATACATATTTAAAGTGAAAGATATTAATATATAAAACTATATATTGTATGATTACAAATATGAGACTTCCCAGAAAATACAAATACTTAGTATACAGCTTTGGTTTTTGGCTGGCCAAATAGCTCAGCAGATTAAAGTGCATGCACAGGGGTTGAGGGTTCCATCAGCCACCCCTGGGGTGTACTGAGATAAGATTGAAACTGGGCGTGATGGCACACACCTGTAATTCCAGCTCTTGGAAGGCTGTAAACACGGAGATCACTATGAGTCTGATCTAGTAGTGAGAACTTGAACACCCTGTAGACCCTTCCCTAAAATACAAAAAAAAAAAAAAAAAGTTCAGTTTTTTCCACAAGTCCAGAGGGAAAAAAGAACACAGAAAGTTCAGAAAACTGAACTTATTCTTCATTATGCTACAGCAATGAATATATTATTAAACACTTGTCCAAACCTATGTAATATAGAATACAGATGTTTCTAATACAATATAAGCTGTGGACTTTGGTGAATAATAATGAATGAATATGGGGTCATCAGTTGCAAGTTAAGATACCATACTAGTACAAGATCTTAATTAAAAAGGAGGGATACACATGTAGCTCAGGGTTAGAGTACTTGCTGATCAGGCATAAAGCCCTAGGTTTTGTCTCCAATAAAGAAAGGAAAAAAATAAAAAGCAATAAAAATTATAGAAGCAACTTACTCAGATGGTGGTGTAGGTATATGGGAACACACTGTATTCACCTGTTATTTATTTCATCAAAGTAAAAGCATAAAAATTCTATTAATTAAACAATAAAACACAACAACAAATAAGAAAAAAATTTCTTTTTTCCACTGCATAGATCTAGTACCTGTACATGATTTCAAAGTCAACTAGTCTTAAATATATTTGTTTGGGTATACTCTAGATGATGTACTAATTTAAATGAACTAGTACATACAACTGTTTTAATTATTGTACTTCAGAAATATATAGCTGTTAAACAATTGGCTATACCTTTAAATTTTTAGTATTTAGACAGACAATTTTATTATTTTGTCCATTTGCATTTTATATGTTTGGCAATCAGCACATCTTTTCTCTCAGTAGCTATATGTCTTAAGCTAGCTATGAGGTATCCAATAATTTCCAATTGCTAATGAATCACTAAACATATGGCATCCTTATGGTGGTCTACAAGGCTGGAATTGATCTGTTGCAATTGTCCAACTTCTGATTTCTTTCCCTGGTTTACTTAGTCCAAACAACTTGGCGTCGTTTCCTCTTTGAAGACTTGAACCACAACCCATGTGGTGCCTGACGTTGTGGCACTCTGTCCTTTCTTCTATCTAGCAGGCATCGAGCTTCTCGATTCATTCTACATTATATATTTACAAGTCTTGTGCTCCCAAGAAGGTCTTCTCTACATAGTATTTCTACTAAGAACCATCTAAGTCCCACAATCCCTGCATTTCTCTCTGCACTATTTCTCTTATTAAACTCATATGTTGCATACGAGCATATATACTGCAATGTGTTACATAAAAAATTCTTTAACTTTTTTGTTTTTGTTAGCATATGTTTCTGTGACCGTATTATTGGAAACATAGTACTTCCAATGTACAGGTTATAAATTATTATGTTATTAAATATATTTTCTTTTGTGTTTTTGTCTTTATTCCTAGAATTGTACATCCCATGTTATATTTGTTCAAAATTCAATGTTCAGTGTAAAGATCTTTCCAAATCTTTACAATCCCAGTTCATATATGATGTTCTTATTTTTAGACTATTAGCTTTGATCAATTTTATTTCAGTAGTTCTAATTTATTGAATCCTGCAGTGTAAAACAATTAAGTAAATATATTTAGTGATTCATGAAGATTCACAAAATATATAGGGTTAGTAGTATCTCCAAATTACCTATGTTTATAGAAGTAATTCTCTGCAAACAAATTTATATAAGCTTATATGTAACTGCACAATGTAAAAAAAATCATATTTTAGTATCCAAAAAAATAATGCATCACAGGAAAAATAATTGTATTCAAGTTCAAATATTATTGATGAACTTATTACTATGTTCATAAAACAATTTTCCAATACAGTAGACCTTTATCAATAAAAAAATGGGTAGTATTTCTCTTTAATGAGTTTAATGTGTGTACTTATTTGACCCTGTATATGCTTCAAGCTGCATACTCACAAGGTAGCTTCCCTATTTCCAAATTTTATGTGCCAGGAAAATATTTATTGATGCTTAATATCATTTCTCATTAGCAATTTTTCTATTTTCTTCAATTTTCAAAGGACTATTCCAAAATTTCTATACCATGCTTATAGAAATATGATAATCTCTTATATGTCTGTTGTACATAAAGGTGGCTAATGTAACAAAATATTTGCTATTGCAATTGCTAAGCTTTACTTTATTATCCAACAGCTGAAATTATAAACAACACTAGTCATTGAACTCTCTCACAGGACAAAATTAATTTTAATAATGCTTCTGCTTTGAACATAATCAGTATGTGTAAGATTAATGATGTTTTAGCTAGATGTATTGTTGTAGTGTTTGATGCATATTAATGTCCTTACAGTTGTGGTTATTTGTCTTCATATTCAAAAGTTGTCACACGCTCAGAATTTATAATGTGAAATTGATAACTTTGCAAAGTATCTTGCTATGCACAATGAAACCATGTTTAAGAAAGATAGGCTGCATAGCCTTACATTACTAACTCTAAAATACATATTTAAATGCTTTCCAAAATGTACGCATTGTGAAAAACCAGACTTTATAACAGCTTTCAAACTTAAAAAGTTTTCATAGCCATTATTAGATATCAGTAAGAAATTCATTCAAAAGAAAATATTATTTATAATTCTATTACAACTGAAAGAACTTTTAAAAATTAAGGTATAATAGTACTACATGATCTAAACATACAACCAGAAAATGTTTACTTTAATTTCTCTACCTTGCTATGTCAATTAAATTAGCACCTAATACTAAAATTATATCTTTGTGTTAAATAAAATTTTTGATCTTAAAGTCTACATATCTGCTAACATCCTGGAATCTCCACCTGAGCATTTCATAAATATCTAAAACATATATGGCCAAAGAACTTATGTTTACTGTTCTGTCATTGTTTCGTTTTCCTAGTATTTTTTTGTGGTAACCAATGTCATAAGCCCCATATTTTCATATAGTAGAAATCCTTTCTTATGCCTGATATATTATTTTCTATGATAGTTGCCAGAATTCTATTCAGATTGGAATTTATTTTTCCCTGCCAAAGATATATTCTCTTACCAGTTTATCCAAATTTATTCTTATTTTTTTCACCATACAAAACTTGATAATCAAATTGCTTTCTGTTTAGGGCTGGCCAGATAGCTCATCACATTAAGGCACTGCTTAACGCAGCTGCGGGAATGGGGGTTCCATCCCCTGTGTGCCGTGCCAGCCTCTTCCCCAGGGTGTGCTGAGACAGCCATTGAGGCTAGGTGTGGTGCTGTGCACTTGTAATCCCAGCACTTTTGAGGCTGAAAACAGGAGGATCCATACAAGTCTGATCTGTGTCGTGTGACCCTGTACTAAATACATAAAAAAGTTGTTTAAAATTCAAATATATAGACCCACCACTTTTAGAAAACTGTTCAGAATATTTAATTGCTCTTTAGTTATTTAAATTGTTGGCTCCTAGCTTAACTTTTAGTTTCACCAACTGTTCTTTTTCTTTATTATTTTTACACACATTACCACAAATCATTCCATTGCATATTCGTTTTTAATAGTATATGTTTGTAGTACATAAAATTTACATTACTTGTGGAGAATTAGAACATGTATATAATGTCATAAGTCTTTTTTGTCTCATTACTATTCTTCCCCTCTCCCTTACCATTCAACTCTCATCCCGTTCTACTTTGTACATGGTGCCATTACATGGTGTTTACATTCCTTGTACCGCATCAGTGCATGTACATAATGCATCCTAGGCATATTTTAGAGAGACACAGGGAGAGCTTTAAAAATGCATGATTTTCAAATGTCACATAGCAAGTGAGATTCCCGAGTGTGTATACAAATTGTGTGTCAGGCCTGGAGTAGGAGCCAGCCCTCTCATTCGCTTGCTCATGGACTCATGTCACTGCCATCTGTATCTCTCTGATATTTCTCTTGAGCACTGGTTTCCTTAAAATAAGGATCTCTTAAGTTTGTGTACGTAAAAATAGAAAATAAGGTAGCATGGGATTTCACTGCTACTAGCAAGAACTAACTAACCCAGGCCCAAATTCATTTAAATATCTTTTTTTTTTTTTTTTTAACAATGAAACAGTAACTCACATAACAGCTTGAGAAATAGCATCAGAAGAGCATTAGCAGAATATATTCACATTTCCTCTTCTTCTCTACACAGTGACACTGTCAGGTCACTGAGGTGGGCACTACTGTGAGAGGTGGATGGTTAAAGCATGAAGATACTGAGAAAAATGCTTTTTGTTGAAGTCTTCATGGTTTTTGATTGAATTTCTATTCATATTTTGTTTGTGTGTTATTTTTTTGTGGTACCTGGAATTGAACTCAGGACCCTACAATTGTCAGGCAAGCATTTATTCTACTCAGCTCTCTCCCTGGGCCCTGTATTTATATTTTTGAAATAGGTATTCAAAGTAAGATTCTTTCTATTGGAAGAAGTTTACTTAGCCAAAGGTATTAATGAAAGAAAATTCTTTCACAAAAATATTATATTAGTTTGCACATCAAAGGATATCTTATGAAAGGAAGGAACTTTTAAACAAAAGCAAAATAATAAAGAAATGATTGGCTTACGTCTGTCTGATTTGTGAACCTTTCTCACGTTTTATTAATCTGCATTAAAGCTAACTAGCACTTCAGAAAGAGTAGAATACAAGCACATTTAATCTAGACATTTAAAAAAATATAAATGTGGTAAATACAAATTGATGTATCTTGAGAAAGTTCATAAAAAGGAGTTTAATAATAAAATTTCATTTTGAATATTCTTTGTAATTGTCATCTTTGTAAATATATTTCTCAACTGAATTATTCATTTATATACATTTTAATGAGATAAGATAAAATAGCAATGAAACAGTTTCAAAACAGGTTTGTAAGTCATTTACGATTAATATATTGCATATTGTTGTCTTCCTACTAGTTATTCAAAGCATAACATTTATACATGATATATTGTCTAAAGATTATTAGCACAAAACTTTCTTCTCATTGAATTAAGAGAAAGCTATACATCTATCCTAACTATCTTGTTTATACACATATATGATTTCTCACTGCAAAACAATCCTTTATTTATATCTCCCTTTTTTGTTTTGTTTTCTCAGAGATGGGTGTTCCATTGCTTTGGAGAAGCTGTACTTGGAGAAATATTTAAAAGGCCTTTTCATACTTGCTGCCAGTTCATATATTGTAGGTGCTTGGATTCATCAAACTAACCCAATATATTCCAATAGTCCGTAATAGTAGTGAGTTAGCAGCACAACTCACACGTCAAAAGTTGTTCACTTGAGCCATTTATAGCTCAGTGTATTAATAAAGCTTTACTTTTTATATCTCATGGTTATACTCTTCTGCTTGATGTTTAAGACCAAGTTAAAACAAGACCTATATACCTAAAACTGTAACTTTTGCTATCTGGTAAGGTCAGTCAAATCTCCTCAGGATTTACCCTGGAATCCTGTACAACACCTTGTGGATCTTTTGTCAGTGCCAGCCATCTGGATGAGTCACAACCTTTGCTTGACCAATTTGCTCTCTGTGAAAGCATGAGAGAATTTTATCTCTCTAGGTGGCTCTCCTTAGGCACACTGTGCATCATCATTCACTTTCCTCTGTGGCCCCATAATCTCCTTGACCAGAAAATTTGGGACACCATTTAGTCACAAGATGTCACAGCTGAGATTCTCTTATGTCCTAAGTCCTCAGTGAACAAATGAATTATTTTTTTTTTTTTCAAAATGCCCTGGATCTAACAGTTATGATTTTTCTTTCACTTTCCCTTTATATCATTAAAACACAAAAAGTACCTACCACATTCTCTTTGATTTGGTCTCTTCCCACCTCCTTGTTGTTTGCAAGACATTGAATTGTGCTCTTGAAGTTAGTGTTTCCCTCACCTGTTTTCTCCCTCTGTTGTAGCAGTATGCTTTGAAGTTTTCCATTGTCATTTCCTCAAAATGCACATCTACGATTATCTCATTTTTTATTCTTTTCAAGGAACAGCTCTGAGAATGACAAAATGACTAAACAAAAATAAATGTTCTTCCTAGGTTATGTAGTTTTTAATTGTTAATTGTCTGCTACCAAAAACAAACAAAAATCAAATGCGTTTTCCAACTTTTGTTGATGCTTTTTTCCATTTGGATTTTGGAAATTTAATTCATCTCCAGTTTTTGTGTTAGACACTACAATGAAATTTATTTCTACTCTAATTGTATTTTGCAGTGTGTAAATTAATATATGCAGAAAAGTGTAAGAAACATAAGTCAAGAAGGTGTAAAAGGTATTTTGAAATATGCATGCATAGCATATTTTTATACAAATTATTAGAGAATTTTGAATATGTTTAACACTGTGAAAACCATAATAAAAGTACCATGTTATTTAATTTGCCAAAAGACAAAAATGAATAAATTAAACCTTATATTTTGTTTTATATTGCTAACATACCCTAGTTGACATTATTAATTCGATTGTTGAAAACTTAATGAATGATAATAGATTGCTCAGAGCTACATGATGCAAGATTTTAAGCATTTTTCTTGCAAATCCAGCCAAATTTTTATATTTATTCAGAATTATATCTTAAAAATGCATTCCCTCTAGAATAATCCATCTAAGTTTGAATGCATCCCTAATAATCATCCATAATAATGGTAATAAGTCATTTTTGCATGCTGTTTCTCTGCCAAGCACAAGCTAAGTGCTTTGCAGTTATTATCTCAGAAACTTAATTTAGGAAGCTTATAATTTGGATTTTATTATTTCCCTCACTTTTAAGATGAACAACACTAAGTTCAAAGAGATGAAATTACCATGCTGAAGTTGTATAGCTTGTAATTTATAAGAAAGACATTTGAAATCTATTCTTTTTGATGTTAAAATTTATGTCATGACAAATGGCTGTTGAAGTCACTTTTGAATTCTAGTGCTGAATTTACTGTTGCCTTTCAGGGAACCATTTTAGGTTTTACTAAAACTGAAATTAAATTATGAATGTTTAAATAATTATGGAAAATGACTAAGGCTTAGAAATTGTCATTATTTGAAATTTAGAAATTTACTATAGAGCTATAACTTTTTTTATTATATAGGATGCAAATTGTAAAATTTGATAAGTGATATTTTCTACAACACTTTTTTTAATGCATTTAGTACAGAGTTTCAGGTCTCACTACACAGATCAGACTTCTAGTGATTCTCTTCTTTTCAGACTCCCAAGTGTTGGGATTACAGGTGTGCAACACTGTGCCCAGTCTTAGTTGCCTCATCAGCATGTCCTGGGGGTGGGACCTGCTGGGCAGGCTAGGTATCAAACCCTGATGCCTACTTCTGCCTCAGCCGGTGTGCTTTAGTCTCTGAGCTGTCTGGCCCACCCTACAATACTACTTTTAAAAATTGTATAGAGAAAATTTTGTCACTGTTTTATCATTATACAGTAAATTATCTTGGGTCAGTATTAATTCTTGCATTTAACTATTTCTATGACTAGTATTACTATTTTTTTGATTTGACATTTTTCAGTTTTAATGTTAATTTGATCAATTTAGCTTTACAGCTGTGTAAAACCATTCCCAAGTACAGAAGACAGCGACTGCTTGGAAGAGTTAAGTTGGCCCTATCAGTAAAGTGCGTACCATACCCTAAATCGTTTACTTCAACATCATCACATTGCACACAATAATCTGAATAAATAACTTGGTTAAAAGTGTCGATGAATAAAATCCTGAGTTACATAAATCCCATAAAATATTGACCTATTGAATCTTCAGAAGGCATGTTATTAAAAAATGACCCAACCCTAAAAATTATAACAAAAATTACAACAGAAAATTCAAGGTCCGATTAGATCATATTTAAAATACAGATGTAATGAAATCATTAATAAAAGCATAAGATGTTCTGAAAGCATATATTAATATAATTTATTGATGCTCAGGTTTAAAAATGCATGAGATTTTTAAGCAAAAATATATATGCACTTGATGTTGATGTTGATTTAATTGTGACTTTTTCACACGGTAATTAAATTTATTGTATTTTCCTTTATTACACTGTTTGGAGCAGTTTTTTTTAAAAAAAGCGACAAGATATAAAACTCTTTGAAAGTATATAGATGAATATTTATATCTCTACTGTACATTTTATATTTCTGTAATGGTGTATATTTACACTGTTTAAAATGTGTTACAACTTTGCTTATATGTGAGTATGTGGAAAACTTTCTTAACTTATGATAAAATTAAATCCCAACAAATTAATTATGAATTCAAACTGTCAGAAGTAAAACACATAATAGAGCTGACCTATTCCAAATTATGGCTTAGTAGCACATTGTAGAGTACAAGATGTTTATCCTTGTAATCAAAGGGTTTCAGGGAGCTGAGCCTTGCTAATACTACCAAGACTTATAAAAGAATATTATACTACATATTTCTAGGCCTGAAAAAGATCCAAATTTAAGTTTTAGACATCACTTCCATGACATTGTAAATCTCAAAAGTTGTAATTTAAGCCATTGTGTGTCATGGCCTATAAGTATATATATGTATACTTTACATAAACACATGTAAATATGTATGAATTTGTAACTGCATTTTGAAAATGAATAAGTAGGATTGTTGGCATTAAATTACAAATAATGTGGGACCAGGGAGATGGCTCAGTGGAAAAAGTGCTTCCCAGGCAAGCATAAGGGCCTGAGTTCAATCCCTGGTTCTGCCAAAAAAAAAACAATAATATTAATAATGAATTTAATTGGATTAAACATTACATAAAACTAACAAAATTATCTGTTCTTACTGCTCTACAGAAGTTGAATTCAACGAAGGCATTATGAACGTATCTGTACATAAATATGTGACTGATTTTTAACATGCTAAGGCAATTCATAAGTATGTGTCTGATTTTTAACATGCTAAGCAATTCATTAAAAAGATCATACAAAAGCAAAATTAGTCTAAATTTCCATTGTAAAGTTTATTACATTTTCTACTACTTCAAAAGAGAGATGAAAACCTTGAAGACATAAATTTTATATTTTATAGCATATTTGCTTATTTGTCAACAATTATTATGGTACATCTCAAAAACATTTTAGCTGTATTCAAGGTATTTAATTCAAATAAATATTTTTTTAATTTTTTCACAGTATCATTTACCATTCTTATCTTATGTCATTTTGTTGCATTTCTCTTTAAAATAACTTATCTATCTAACTTATGTTGAGCTAACAAGAGCAACATAAATTGTGTTTTCAGAACCCAATGTATACAACTGATATGCATGTTTAAGACCGGAAAACTATCAATATATAAAAACGTGGGTAATCTTTAGAAATATGAAAATGCTAAAATCTTGATAATGGTTTGTAACATTGATATCTTTGAATCATGTAGTAATAATAACTTAAAATGGTAAAAAACAGGCTTTATGCTGGAAGCTTGAAGCCACAACTAGGATCCACAATGAAGTATAACTAGTTTGAGAATTATAGACTTCAGAAATTTAGTGGCAAAAAAGGCAGGTGAATTTTTCTGTGAGAATTTGTAATGTTTGATACATTGTGTCAACTAGAGAAGTGTAGAAGTTTAACAAAGAGTTTCAGCAGGGGAATGAGGCCTTACTTTGTAAGCACCTTCATCCTGTGCAAGAGGAAGATGGTTTGAGTGCTACATCTCCACAAGGGGGTAGGCTGCTTATAATATAAGGGATAAAAAGAAGCTTGCTTTCCACCTTTTTGCCCTGGTAGCTTTTGCTATCTTCTGCCACCTTGAACGGTTACCCCTCACCATGCATTGCTCCTTGGGGCCAGCTGAGTTTGGATTGAATCCTCCACAAACTCTGAGCAAAATAAACCTTTCCCTTCTTAATTCTGGGCATCAGGCATTTTGTCTCAGTAATGAGAAAAAAGTAATCAAGACAGAATCTGGCACCAAGAGTGCCAGATTGGCTGTGGTTGACCATGTGATTCAAGAGCCTTTGGGAATGGCTTGTGGGAAGAGTTTGGAAAAGGCTGAGATATCACTAAAAGGAGTAGCACTATAATGCCTTACGCTATTGTGTGTAGGGCATGTTGGTCACAGCTCAGAAAACGAGCAGATTGCTATACATGCTCTGGTGAAAACGAGACTCAAAAGGTCTCTTCTGGGAAGAACTACATTGACTGTTGAACTCTAGATGATGCATGTATGCTTTGGTGTGGCAGAGTGTTTGTCTGCATTTTGGTTGTGTCCACAAACTTTCCCTGAGATTGAGATAAAGGGCTATAGACTAATAAATTCAATAGAGGAAGTTTAAAGACAGTCAAATGTTGAGGCTGGATCATGGCTGCTGATTGGGATTCTTAATCAGAATTATATTTTGAATCAAGAGCAAAGAGGCCAGCAGGGTAATTTGAAATATTATGAGTTGGGCCAGAAATGAAGCATAAGTAAAATCATGGACTGTAAAGCTAGATTTGAAGAGATCTTGACTGCTCAGAAGAAAAAAAATACCAAAGATGGCCTGAAGGCATAACAAGAAAAAAGGAGAGTCTCTACTCTTTGTGGTCTCAACGGTAAGTAAAAGACTTGGCTTTTAGAAAAAAGCAGCAGAGAAATATATTCCACAATGGTGGGAAGCCTGACAACAGCTCTTAGCAAGCAGCCATCTTGGATCATCCATGGGGAACTGGTTTTAGGAGCATGAAGAAGGCAACAGTTGTGGGGTTATGATGTTGTAGAACATCTAGGACCATGATGGATCACCAAAGAGAAGCTGCAAGGAGGGAGCGAAGTGGGCCTAAGTAAGAAGCTGTGGGAGCTATAATTGCCAGACGTGACACAGAGGTGGAGTCACTCACAACCTTTGAAACTCACAATTGGCTACAGATTGCCTCAGATACTGAGGCACTGCACAAGGAACTATAGGACTTAATGTTTGCCCTGTTGGATTTGGGGTTTGTTTGGTCCCAGCCCTTTATGTTCCCCTTCTTTGTAACTTTTAGAATGAAAATATGTATTTTATGTCATTGAATGTTGGATTTAACTTTGGATTTGTTCTTGGGCTTGCTGCTAGGAGTTTGCCTTAAATCTCAGAAGAGACTTGGGTCTTGGACTTCAATAAGGAAACTGTTAAAACTTTGGTGACTCTGAGAGGTATGTGAAATGCCTTTGGCAAAAAATATGTGCATGAGTCCTAGAGAACCATAGGCAACATGTTATGGTTCTAAAGTAATAGAATGTTGATAGACTACTGGATATTAGAGATTGTTAAACAAAATCATGAAATGATGAGAATACGCATGTCTTTGTCTCTGGAAACTCATTTAAAGAACTATTTCTGTTTGCCATGTTGATGAGGGGTGTATTGTAAGTGGTTGATACATTGCGTCAACATGAGAAGTTTAGAAGTTTAACTAAGTAACTCAGCAGGGGCCCAGGGTCTCCTTGTGTAAACACCCTGAACCTGTGCAAGGGAAGGGAATGGAGACCCTGTATGAACGTCATACCTGCCTTAGGCAAGGAACTTGGTTGAAACATAAGGGAGGAACTGAGAACTGATTTTTTCCCTTTTCTGCTGTTACAACTTTTTGCTTCTTCTGCCACCTTGACCTATTGCTCCATGCCATGCCACCCTACATTAGAGCCAGCTGATTATTGACTGAAATCTCCACAGAGCTAATAGACTTTTTTTCCCTTAATTTTGAGCAAAAGGCATTTTGTCTCAGTAATGAGAGAAAAGTAACGAAGACAAAATTTCACAGAGGAATATATTCTTATTGCTCTAAAGAGTCGGAAAAGAAAAAATGAATATGTTAAAATATTATGCTATGATACTGTAATGATATCCTGCTAAAAATTTAGTAATAAAGTCATTAGACACCAAGCAACATGAACACCAGATACTGCTATAAACACATACAAATATTGTAATCAATGCTTATTTTATCAAAAATATAAAATATATTTTAATAATATCAAGAATCAATTATATGTGAAAATAAACATACAATTTCAAAAACAAACTGTAATACTACAAATAAAAGGATAATGTTGGATAAAATATATAATTCAATTAAAAATAGATAAAACACAATGGGTTAAATTCACTATAAGAAAATAGTCAAAAATAAATTATTTGTTATACAATATACAAAATCATAAACATGAAATATTATAGAAATTGTACTAGACCATTTACAAAGAGAAGATATAATAAACTTAATTCAAGTTCCCAGAATATAAAGAGGATAAATAAAAACCATTTCAGCAAATAATGACTTAATCTTTTAAAAATGTAGCATACTGAACTACAAATTCAAATCTATGAACAAATCTCAAAAAAGGATAAATGAAATTGCAAACAATTTCTTAAACATAAAAAGGTCAGTTAGAAAAAGACTACCTTGTTAAAAGTTAGCTATTATTGGTGTTAAGAAGTTAAGTACTAAATTAAAGGAAGGTATACCTTTAATTTAGTACTTAACTTCTTAACACCAATAATAAAAACCCTAATGTAATTTATATAAATTTTAAACATAGTCAGGACAATAGGAACCAAGACAAAGTTTAAGTTAGAAAACCTGAGTTGAAGGTGGCATTAAAAGTGAAGTTGAGTAAATCTGTATTAGTACAGCAATAAAATCTGGATAATTAGCAAGTCTATTCACATCTCATATTATATTTTTTTAGCAAGCATATTCAAAATCTTTTCTTCTAGCTAGTTTGAAACATGCAAGATATTATTAACTAGAGTTATTCTACTATGCAATAAAAATAGAATAAATGAATGTAATGTTCATCCCCAGACAAAGAAAGTAGAAGGCATTTGGCGCCAACAATCCAGCGCTCAGGGGCACTCCAGGGGCTATAACTGACGTCTGTGGAAAATTAGATGATACGGTGGAATGTCGTAAAGACATTTAGTCTTGAAAGGTTAATGATGAAAATGTGTAGACATTGGAATATTTGAAGTTGAAAAGAAATAATGTTTTATGGTTCTGAGGAGATAGAAATAATATACAGAGGGCTGAGGAGACAGCTCAGTGGAATAAATGCTTCCCTGTCAAGCGCAAGTGCCTGAGTTCAATCCCCAGTTCTGCAAAAAAAAAAAAAAAAAAAAAAAAAAAAAAAAAAAAAAAAAAAAAAAAAAAAAAAAAAAAAAGAAATAATATATAAATGGATTGAGAGAGGAGGAGTAAGGCCAACAGGTGAGGAGAGACAGAGTAGAATAATAATAAAAAAAACTCTCACTTGTACAGATGAGAGGGGAAAATATAGGATGATTCTCCAATGGGTTTAATGCTAGTTTTATGTTTAATAGTTATAAAATGTAATTTTTTTCTTTTTACTCTTTGTGTTCGTATATACGTATGTATATTTAAAGATTACCATTTTAGTTAAGAGTTATATGTCATTAGATATAATCACAAATTTCTAGTGACTATCAGTGTCCCACTCTTGCTTAAAAGAGGCCCTGTATTTATGAAATTCTAACTACACTTTATTTCCTCTCCCATCCATTGACAGCCAGCATTTTTTTCATGAACATGATAGGAATCTCATGTACATCACATTATATATTTTTCTTTATGAATGAAAAGGCTTTATGAAAGATGAAGAATGAAGCTTTACTTCATTTAGGGTTATGTCTTCAAATTTCAAACATGTGTCATGTGTCAAAATTCTTTTACACTTTAAATTTGACTTATACTCTTTTAAACATTTCTGACAACTTGTTCATCTATTCTTCATTCCCTGGAATCTTGCTTCACTTCTTCTTTTGCTTATTAGTAGTACAAATATCTATTGGAACACCTTGTTTTACTTCCTAAGACAATAGATTGCATGTTTTGTTTATTTTACTGCCAGAAAAAATAAATCTGTATTTAATTTAATAGATTCATTATGATAATTACAATTATAACTGGAAAATGAAGAGAGTAACAATTCACATTAAGAAACCTATCTTCATATTCAATAATAGACATAAAAACAGTTTATTGTACTTACTGTTTTATTGTTCATACAATGTATTTTTGCATCACTATGACACTATTTCTCATAGTTTTTCTATTTGCACAATCTCAACATACACAGTTCCTTTATTTTCTGATGATTATTCTATAAACTTATCATTTTAATAGTGTTTCTGATATATCTTCCACACTAGCAGTCCTAAATTACACATATTAGCTTGGTGTGTAACAAACTGCCCAAGTCTAGTCCCAAGGTAATATAAACTTGGAGACACAGGTAGGTACAAGATTTCATGGGACTTACTGACAGGATATAGTGCTGGGAAACAGCAAAACTAAAAGGATAGCCACTATTCAGCTGAGCAGGGGAGGTATTTGTGTTGATGATCAGTCATTTTTCAGTTACAGGACATGTTACTTGGCACCTGCAAATTAAAGAAGAACTTCATCTGGGTTTATGGTTTCAGAGGATTTCATCTATGATTAGCTGGCTCCAAGGCAGAAAGAGAATGGTGGAAGGACATGAGAGAGTAAAGTTGCAACTATGAAAGAGGAGCTGGGCAGACAGAGCAAGACAAAGAGAGAGACATGCAGAGAGAGAGACAGAGACAGAGAAGAGAGAGAGAGGGACAGTGACATAGAGAGATAGAGACAGAGACAGAATGAGAATAAGAGAGTGGAGACAAAAGAACACATTTTTTCATGCCATGTACTCAGTAACTCACCCCTTCAAATCAGGCCATAGTTCATAAAAGGACCTTCACTGCTTAACATTAATCCACTATGAATATGACACATCCAAAAAGCCCACCTCTAAACACAAACTTTTGGAGGATATTTCATATGGAACACATAATAAGGGCTAGGACACAGGTAACTTCAACAAGACCCTAATATCCTTGGTTTATCTTAAAATAATATCAAAGATGAAGCACATTTATGACATATGATTGTGAAATTCAACTAACTACTCTAAGTATTAGTTCCATTACATATAATATGGTAGAAAATTATGCGAAAAAATATTCTATTTTGTTTTGTTTTTGCTTGTTTTAAATATTAATTTTATTAAGAAAGAAGTAGCAATGAGACAGTTTCGAAACAGGTTAGTAAGATAGTTACAATAGTTAATATGTTGCATATTGTTGACTATGTAGTAGTTATTCATAGTAAAAAATGCAGACATTATATCAGGTTTTCATCTTGTCTAACAATATTAGTTCAAAACGTTCTTCTCAAGGCTGGGGAGATGGCTCAGTGGAATAAGTGCATCCCTGGCAAGTGCAAGGTATGTGTTAAGTCCTTGTTTCTGCCCCCCCAAAAAATTTCTTTTCACTGAACCGAGAAAGTATCTGTATATCCATGCATGCATATATATATATATATATATATATATATATATATATATATATTTCACTACAAAATGCTCCCTCATTTATATCCCCATTTTGTTTAAATTTGTCAGAGATGGGTATTCCATTGCCATTCATATGTTGTAGGAGCATGAATTCAGCAAAGTAATCCAATACAGTTCAGTAGTCCATAATAGTAGTAGGTCATCTGCATGACTGACAATGTCAGAGGTTGTTGACTTGACACCTATTTGAGTTATCTCAATTTATTTTTCACAGTAAATTACCAGAAAGTACTGTAAGGCAAGAAAAAAGACCTGAAAGATGGCAGAATGTTTATTTACAAATGAAGTATTATGTCATTTACTCAGCTAAAATTTGAAATTATATAATCTCTTAAAATTCATTTCAATTATTTATTATTTATTTTAATAGTTTGCAAATTGAAAATAAATTATTTACAAACATAAATGAATATAACAATAAAAACTGTCCAAAATAAAAATGAAGAATAAATTCACAGATCAGTCATAATAGTTCACTGTGTCAAAACCAAGAAACTTATATTCATATAATCACAATTCTCAAAGTAGAAAGGAAGAGGCAACAAGTATTTAAAGATTTAAAATTTCTGAATTTAATACAAATTATAATACCACATTTCCAAGCAAAATGATCCTTTTGCATAAGAAATTTAAACAAAATCATACCACGATACACAAAAATGAAATTCTCCAAAACTTATTGTAAAGAAAAAATGATTAAAGCACATACATAAAACTACTACCTATGGAAGAAAAAAATTGAATAGCATCTTATTCCACATTAGAAAGAAAAAAAGCAGACCAAGTGTATAAGAAACTGGACTAATTAAAGGACTGAAAGAATAAAAATCTATTCTCTTTGAATTTTATACTTAGCAAACATACCTTTGAAAACTAAAAGTAAAATATTTTCTCATTATACAAACTGGAAATATTTTAATACCTCCAGATGTAGCATATAGCAAATAACAAAGAACATAATTCAAGAGTCAAGAGAAGTTGCATTGTGCTCCTGGATGAACAATAAAGAGCACTCAAAGTGATAGTTATGTAGGACTATATAAAATATATTAGAGGAACCTTTACTTAAAAGGTTATTGAAGATTTACATGAAACAGTAGCAATCTTATGTTGGGTTATACAAGTATTTTTTTTTTCATAATGTGTGTGTATGTGTGTATAAAAGACAGGGAAGA